>JAHWFP010267312.1:19327-40355 GCA_023313725.1 Lithobius niger | reverse complement strand
TTATCAATCGGGTATCCTCGCCATTAAAAGTGAGGGATTTAATGTGTTTGTTTTCTACTCTTCAAGCAAAGAAGCTTAAAACGTAAAAGTGGGGGAATCCTTAGAATTCGGATGATCACTTGTTTCATTGGCCGAAGCGGCGAGAACAACATTACTGTACTCAACCTACACATTTGAATTTGGTTGCTTATTTGTTTGTTTGTTTGTTGCCTTTGTCTAACGCTCCAGCTTCCACAAAAATCATCGCATAAACTTGGTTTTGATTTGGAGGTAAATCTCCACCTCAGATTCTTTGTAGTTTTAAGTGTTAAAGACAAAAATCCTTGAAAACCCAACTTCTAAAAAACAATAACTTAGAAGTCTTAAAAGTTACATTACAGCGGGCAAGCTCTGCCATTCATTAGTTGCTATCCCCCTGTTACGATCTCCCTTCCAGAATGTAATAACATTTATTGACAAAAACAACAACGTTTGTGATGCGAAAAAGTACTGTAATCACAAATTCAAATTGAACATTCGCATATCTGTACAAGGTGACCTTGAACACCATTTGGAGAGTCCACATTTCGGGGTTGACAGACGACTTCTTGTTAATACAGGGGTTTGTTAAATCACTTGATGACTTAAATCTAAAGGTGACATTGTGATCCTTTGTTCACGTTTACTGTTCGGTAGTTCTCTTCCCTAAGTATGGAGTATCCAGTCTCCAGACATCGAACTGGCAGACATGCACTACATGTATGGTCTTGCAGATGGAAATGCATTGGAAGCACGACGTCTCTACGCTCAAAGGTACCCAGACAGGAATTTGCCATGTGCTAGAACGTTCAGTCGTATCCACCAGCGCTTACGGGAAACAGGCTCATTTGGGAGACGGACATCGGATGCTGGAAGACCCAGAACTGTGCGAACTGTTGGCTTGGAAGACAGAGTTCTCCAGCACATAGCAGAAAATCCATCGGATAGCACACGACGCATTGCACGCAGAGAGGGTGTCAGTAATTCGACGATTTGGGACATTTTGCATCATAACCTGCTATACCCCTACCATTTGCAACGTGTCCAAGGTCTTGGCGAGGCCGACCTTCCACCACGACGAGCGTTCTGTGTGCGACTGAATCATGAATGTGGAGCAGACGCTCATTTCCTGCCGTCTATCCTGTTTACAGATGAGGCTGGCTTCACACGTGATGGCATATTCAACTATCACAACAACCATCTTTGGGACCATGCAAATCCGCACGAGGTACAACAATCTAGACATCAACAACAATTTAGTCTAAACGTTTGGGCTGGAATTGTTGGTGATCATTTGGTAGGGCCTTTTTTTCTACCTCGACGCCTAAATGGAGAAACCTACCTCCATTTCCTCCAGTATGACTTGCCCCAACTACTGGAAGACGTTCCCCTGGCAGTCAGGACACGAATGTGGCTTATGCACGATGGTGCACCTGCTCACTTCAGCCTTTTGGCCCGACATTACCTTGATGGAAGCTTTCCTGACAGATGGATTGGACGTGCAGGCCCAATAGCATGGCCTGCTAGATCTCCGGACTTAAACCCGTTAGACTTTTATCTTTGGGGACACTTAAAGTCACTCGTGTACAGTACACCAATTCCCAATGCTGATGTACTTCGCCAAAGGATTGTGGATGGATGCAACCAGATTCGCACAACCCCTGGAATCTTTGAACGGGTTCGTCGGTCCATGGCGCAGCGGCTTCGGAACTGCATCGAGGCAGAGGGGGGTCATTTTGAGCACCTACTATGATAAAACGCTTACGTTTAGTTTGTTTTCCGTCGTATTTATCTTTTTGAGTTGCTTGTCACAGAATGTTCTGGAGAGGAGGTCTTTTGCGGATGCGTATTGCAGTTAATTGCAGCAGAGCCGCAAATGCAATGATACTCAGTAAAACTTTGAGTAGCCATCTTCTGTTTACTTAATGATGTTTCATTTCTCGATTGTTATCAATCACACAGTAATGTGATACGATGTGTTTTTTCTGGTATGTACAATTCGTTTCATTAAAGTACAAGACCAAAGCAGTTACTCCTCTCTTCCCCCACGTTTGATCCCCCCCCCCCCCATAAGAAAATTACCTCTCCCTCTGATAAGTTGTGCGACCCAATACTGTATTATGAAGTACTGAAATACCAGGTATGATATGGCACATATCCTGAGTTTGGAATGGAAACGGTGAATCATTACGAGGTATTTAAGAACTGTTTACCCCAAACCTGGGGAGGGGTGGGGGGGCTGTAACTAAAGACTGGTGCATTTCCGGACCCATGTTTATAGGACTTTTTCTTCTTATCTTTGATCACACAGCGGACCCTCAAAATATTTGACACCAATTTCCGAACACCCTGTATAAAAATGGAGGGAAAAACAACGTAAGAGCGGATTTCTTAGGCTTAAAATAACGTTGTTTCCTCCAACAACAAAAATCACGCGTTTTAGGTCTAAGAAATCACTCTCCACAGCATCGGCTTCAGTATGACGCCCTTCTGTTTCTCTCTGCAGTGCCCCTTGCAGCTAACCCATTAAGGCTCCAGCATAGAGTTATACACAATAATACTACGTCGTGTCACTGCTGTATAGACTGTATATATTTGAAGCTTCATGTAATGTTTTAAAATCTTTTCTATCTTTATTTTTAACTACAAACATCGCTCGCTTCGTTCACTCCACTGGCGTCGATCCGTGCTTCAGTTCGCTCATCACATTCCTCAGCACGTCAGCATTTCACGTACATCATTCCAAACATACGATTTGTTTGTTTGTACGTTTGTACGTCTATTCCATTGAAAAGGTATTGTTAAACGGAAATCGTTCGTTTTGCTCGTTCAAGACACCCACCTCCGTGCTTCAGAGACACGAATGTTTGACACCCTTTTAAAACCAGGTTTATGGTTTTGATTTTTCCATGCAATACAAAACCAATTTTAAGACCTACATGTGGTGTGTTGCAAAATACGTCGTCCTTTTAGGTTATTTATTGCGTGCATCCTTTTCCAGATCATCTCAGTACGTAATACGTAAGACGGTTTGTTTGTCACTTTGCATGAACAGACTATAACGTCATGACGAACACCACGAGGGTTAAAAATGAAACTTTGACGTTATTTTTTTCAAGGTTTTTCGGTTATTTGAGGATCATAATATCAAGTTATAGCGATGAAAATAGGCCTAACCGAAGCGTCATTTAATTATCTTTCGTTTGGTCCTACTCCCATCGTTGAAGGTGCTTTGGTTCCAGAGGAGTAGAGGTACAAACACGCACGCACGCACATCATACGTCTTTAATGATGTAGATTGTTATTGTAGTGATGATGCCAAGCCAGTAAAGGGTATTTTGATCAATTACTGATCGAGTGAGCGAAGGGAACGAGGTCCCGTTTTATTTCGATATTTTGGCACAGCTCTGTCCGAGTGTTGTATGTGTATTTGTCTGTCCATGATTATTCCATGACCAAACGCATGAGCAGATTCGAATGAAATTTGGTAGGAATATTCTTTGTTATAAGGCTGAACGACGTACGTACTTGATTTTTTTCTTTTTCTACCTGTTGATAACATCCAAAATGGCGAACCAAAATGCAGCCCCAAAATGGGTTTTGGGCTTATATCTTCCGAAGCATTATCAGATTAAACATAAACTGGTTCGGAATACGAGAATAACTTATTCATCAAAAAAGGTCCCATTCAACTATTGGAATATTCAACATGGCTGCTCTAAATAACGTCCAAAAAGTGGTTTATGGTAGTTATTGCGAAACGCGTGAAGCAATTCGATTGAAATTTGGTAGGAATATTCTTTGAAAGGAGGTTGCATGACACAATTATGTGCTTGATTTTACTGTTCTTGCTAAAAAATGTATATTGCGGCCCAGTATGGCTGCCAAAAAAGACTAAAATTGCAGGCCCTGCACCTGCTTAATTTTAGTTTTTATTGCCTAACCGAAAAATAATTACCTGTTTTTTATAGCGTTTCCCTCCTTTTGAGCTTTAATTCCCCTAGAAACTTGAAAGTTGGCTTCCCAACCGGGCTTGTACTACTGCGCATGCGCAGGATTGGGCTGGCTATATATACTCGGCGCAGCCGTCCGATGGCATTATTTCTCCTCACCCAGAACCTAGATTATGGAGGGGAGGCCTGGGTGGGACTTAAGGTAATGTATATTTTCGGTTAGGCAATAAAAACTAAAATTAAGCAGGTGCAGCGTCTGCAATTTTAGTCTTTTTATAACTGACAAAATGCACATTACCTGTCTTTTATAGCGGACTTTGTAACCCGGAAGAGGACTAGGTTCGCTTTCCCCTCATGTACAAGCCGGCATCCCGGGAACCAGTCCCTGGCGAAGACAACCCTGAGTCCTGTACCAATTTCACTAATAGCCGAAACTATATGCGGGATGAGGAGCGATCTGTTGTTTCGGAAAGGTCAACATTCTAAGTGAGGTCAGGCAGTGCAGTAAATTATCATAATCTAGTAATGGTTAAGGAAGCAGAAGAAGGAACCGCATGCCGGGGTATTAACACCGTGGGGTACAAAATAGGAAATAAAAAAAAAATACCGAAATTGCCTATCTTGCTGGGAAGATGGTGCTCCCGTGTGTGGGACGGACAGGCGGATGGTGTAGCAAATGGTACTGGAAGAACTGAGGAGTGGATACCGTCCGCAGGACGGGGACGAAGGCACGAGAAGCGAGCAAGTGGATGATGAATAGTCCTGTAGATTAGTGGATGTGAAGAGTGGATAGTGTCCGACGGATGATTGAGAAAAGGCGAAAGCATGACGGGGTGGACTGCAGCGGATGCGAGAAGCGGATGGTGTCCGTAAGGCGGATTGTGGTAAACACAGTAGGTAGAGCACATTTCGAAGGTGAAGCACAATTATGTTGTCGGATCATAATACAGACAGCTGGTTGGTGAGATAGTAGGAGTTGTAGACGTTGACAGAGGGACGAAAGGCCAAGTTTGATCCAAAGAAAACGTGACTCTGTAGGGCCAGCTGTTTCGAGACATTTTTCCTCCTTTGAATTGGCGCGCGTCCGTAGTCTCCGGTTTTTACAAGGCAATCTCACTTCAGATGTTGATTGTTGCCTCCGAAAATTACAAGGCTGCGTCAAACTGCTTTTTCCCTTCCACTCACGCTCAAGAACAGCATCCAGCTCACGGCTGTCTAAGTGCATGATATTGGGGTTTGACGGTCCTTGAATATTCATAAGGGGGACATTGTGTTTCACATGATGTTGAATGGCAATTGAATCCAGACATCGGAGGTGACTGTCCCTCGCAGAGTTGGCATAAACCAGCGCTTTATTCTTCTCCCATCCAATTTCATGTTTTGTTTCCATGCAATGGATCGCAATACCATTGTCCTCTGCTTCATTCCTGTCTTTTCCCATGTGCTGTCCAGTCCTCGTCCGCACTCCCTTCCGTGTCTCACCAATATACACCGCTTTGCATCCATTGCACGGAACACAAAGCACCGCTTCCGTTGTGTTTTTCACATCACCCATAGCTAATCCGTCTTTTTCCTTCTAAGTCATCTTCCTTGTGGCTTCTCCTGTTTCTCTTTTTCCATTCTTCCCAACAATCCTGGATTTTAAACCTTCAACATTACGTAGGTACGTAGTAAAACCTCTCTTTTTTAGCACATAATGGATTCCATTGCTGACTCCTTCCAAAAAGATAAGACCAACTCTAGATATCCCTCTCGTCGTCACTACTTTCTCGTCGTTTTTTCTTTGTACGATGTTACATCTCTTCCTTCCATCTATTCTTTCCATCAGCCCTAACCGAAATTGTTTTGCTTAGATAGGGATCGTCCTGCGCGCATCTGAAGGTGAAGAGGTAATGCCGTAGCTGCTAAAGTGTTCGGTGATTTTCGAATTCAAAGTGCTTTTGTGAGCCCTCTAATAGCCCGAAATGAACATGCTTAGGATTTTCGTTGGGTCAATCCTTGGGAATAATCGTTAGGTCATGAGCCTGTTTAACATGCCCGCAGGGTATCCAAGCATTAGGAATCTACCTTTTGCATTTTGCAGGCGCGGTTCCAACAGAATCCTGGTCACTATAGTTTCGAACGAGTCTATAGTGAATTCATTTTGAGCAATTGCCCTAAGTTGCTCTTTTGGGTGGCCCGAGTTATATGGGATACCTCTCAGTGTGCTTGCGGGTTTTTTAAAAGGCTGATAAGACACTCCTCCATCCTGCTTCCTCTCAACTAGAATGTCCAAGAAGGGGATGGTGCCATTTTCGTCCTCTTCCACTGTAAACTTCAGATCTTCATGCCACGTATTAAACTTTTCGCACGCTCTACCAAGCTCACTCTTTCTCACTAACGCCAGCACATCGTCCACAAACCTTTTCCACATTCTCACTCCCAGATCCGTTGACAACACCATAGCATCTAAATGCTGCATGACCATCTCCGCGATGATAGGGGAGCTTGAATAGCCCATCGGAGCACCTTTCGTCTGCCAGAAAACTTTCTGAAAATGAGCGGAATTAGCGGTGAAGATTTTATTGGCGATAGTAGTGCGTTTCAAATTAGTTCCAATAACGGATTGTCAAGAACAACATATTCAAGAAATTTCTATTCAAGTTTTATGAAAATACAAAACGACGTCCAAAAAACGGTTTACACCGGGTACAGGCAGTGATCGAAGTGGAAATACAATATGAGCAGCTATGGCAAAATCTGACGACCTTTTTTTTTGTATTTTTTTTTTTTACCCCATTTCTGTCTGTCTGAAACCTTGGTGGAAAGGGTAAAAACAACTAAAATCTGGTAAATACTACATTTTGTTTTTCACAAAATGCTAAATATATGCAGAAACAAGAAATAACTTCATACGTTAAAGGTTAATAGGAATTTTGATTAAACCGCCATTTTAAAACTTGCTTCTGGTTTTCATTTTAATTCACAAGCAACCGGAAGAAATACACGGAACTGGTTGAAGAGATGTCATGTGTCTCGTTTCCTGGAACCACTCTAGCAAAACAGAATAGTGGCTACAAAATTGAGTAATGTGCAATGCCAGGAGGAAATAAAGCATACGTTGTTTATCAGTTCCTGACAATCTACATAATCATCCTGGGTGAAGGGTTACCGCTCCTTGCATAAAAAAAATAAAATAAAATAAAATAAAACAGAATAAAAAATCTAAATAGGCCTAAACTAAACGAAACTAACTTATAGTTGTTTCTGTTTTACAATCAAATGTAATACAACGGGCACTTTATTGGAAATATAATAATTACTTAGAGGCAATTAATTACATCAAAGTGACGAATTTCTTCAATCTGTTCAAGAAACGTTTTACAATTATATTTTTATATGGAGCTCACAATCAATACCGACATAAAGCAAAACCATAAAACAACCAAAAGGGGATGATATCATACAAAAACCCCATAAGGTTAAAGGGACCCATCAAGTTTTCGCCATAGAAAGTAGTGATATCAGAGCCAAAATGGCTGCCACCAAGTTTTCCGTCCTAACCCTGCTCACTCAACCTCAACTGACACCTCGGTGATTGACAGTTAAGCTTGATCACAGTTCGGACCGCAAACTTGGTGGCAGCCAGTTTGGCTATGATATCACTACTTTCTATGGCGAAAACTTGATGGGTGTCTTTACCTCTTTACCCTTATATGGTTTTTGTATGTAATCAGCTTACCGTACAGTTAACGCCGTGACAAAGGTGAATAATTCAATATTGGGCCAACACGTGCAGATTTTAATTCTGAGATTATAGATTTTAATACGTACGTTGACATCAGCAAATAAAATCACGGCTTTGTTCATAAATGATTACTCCGCTCCCTATGCTTCCTTTGTTCACTTTCATAAAAGGTAGGCTACTCTGATGGGCTTGGTTCAACTCGCGCGTAGACAGCGATAACACATAACAAGGTGAGGATCAACCCTACTGATATTTTTTTGACAACAGTATTTTTTTTTTTTAATTTCTTTCACAACAGGATGACGGGCAATAAAACAACGCTGCACCCCTTGATTACAAAAGCCGTACCTGCCCAGGTGTCTTTTTTTTTTTATGGCCGATCAAGACAAGTCAATACTCGACTGAATTTGGATTTTTGCGGGACGGTGCTAACAGCCCCAGTACCGCCCTCACATTTATTCTCCCTCTTGTAATGTTATACAACATGAGGACGCTCAAGTTACCTTACTCCTGGGCTTCTTAGCCTTCGTACTTGACGGTTGTACACTAGTGTAATCTAGATAAAAGATTTACTGTAACAATGATCCAACGGATAAAGTCTTCCAGTTGAGCGACTACAATGGCAGTCTAGCGATTTTGTGCATTGCTTGGCTTGTAGTGATTGTTCCCACATTGTTGTCCTTACTTGCCTTTTGATGTTGCATTGTTACAAGTCGTTTTGCTCTCGCTTTGCTTGTTTTAGTCTTCTGTACAGCCGTACCGGCTGAGAAGACTGTTGCAACGACTTTGTCAGTCCGTCCGTCCGTCGCTTTTTTCAACTTCGCAACGGTACCAGATATTGACGATCATTGTTTACAACGTTACATTCAGTGTGAGAAGTTAGTTAAATAACATGGCAAATTAAAACAGCTTCCTCATAGCTAATAGACTTCTTCGCCGTAACTAAATTAAATAATAACATTTAATCGTCGAATTAAAATCCAATATTAAAATTCTCAATAAAAACAAATGGATTTTAGCTTCGTTCAAATAGTCTCATCACATTGTTGCATGAATGAATAGACTTACCGTCGAACCAAATTCTCCATTAGGCCCAGGGCCGGATTTAAGCTCTTGCCGCCTGTAGGCCTAACCATAATGCCGCTTTTCAATGCTCCCAAAACTTCCCCTCTCCCAGACGCTTACGGAATATTTAGTTTAGCCCCTCTCACCCCCAACCAGCACCTTTCTTAATTTGTATCTTCGTTTGTGATCCATAAAAGTCTGGTAGGCAAAAATAAAGTATGCATGTTACTGAGCAAAATAATTTAAAGTAACCTATTTTTTTTTTACTGAGCGCCGCTTAGTTTCACTCGCTCATGGCTATCATTTTATTTCGCTACTATACGATCAACGCATGACAAACAAACCAAACACAGAGTGGCCACACAATGAAAAGTTAGTAACTACGTTTTAAAGAAAAAGTTAGTATATCCTATTCACCTACCGTATAGCACCAATCCTGCGCTCAATCAGTACTGATACAACAATGAATGGCACCTGCTTTTAGTTAATACATTTTCATGAAAGTCGAAGCAACCGCAAAACTAGCACTAACTATTCTCACGTTCATTGTTTTTAAGCTGTCATGCCGCCCCTAAAAAAGTGCCGCTATAGGCCTGGGCCTCTCGGGCCTACTTATAAATCCGGCCCTGATTAGGCCTATCTTCTACTTACGAAATTAAAACTGCATTTTTAAAATTAGGCCTAAAAACTGAAAATTAGGCCTAAAATCATGTTACCATGACAACGTCAAGTTGCTACGAGTCGCTGTTGGCTTCATCAACAGCGTGTCTCCCGTCACTTCCCTACTGCCACTGATCTATATAGGCTACGTTGCGCGTTGCGTTGTAACACTGTAACTGTGTGCCTGTAGGCGCACCGTGTTGCAAACATGAATAGGCTTACTATACAATCCATATCTCCGTTAGCTGCTACTTACGAAATTAAAACTGCTGGTTAAAAATTAGGCCTAAAAGCTGACAATTACGCCTAAAATGTAAAACAGGCCTTAAAAGCTAACCCATTTTTAACCGGTAATTGTGATGACTACTGCTTTTAGATTATAGTATAATATAGATAGCTTTTGTAGTGCACGATAGAGGTGTGTGCCTCAACATTGGAAGTGGAGGAACTGTACAGAAAACCGGTGCGACTAGGCAGTCGCTGTAGCCGCTTAGGGTAGAGGCTTTTCTTCCTTGGCTGAATTTCTCCAGAAGCAGACATGCTGTAATTGTTCATGCTCCATGGCAACATGCCTGTGTATTAAGAGGCAGCCATCTTGGCCATTACTGAGGGTACACGGAGGTTTCTTAAGTCGCTTTATCTTACGCCGATGTAGCTTACGTCGCTGTAGTGCCTAGAGCGCTTTAAGAACGTCCGTGTAACCACCTAAAACCACTTTAAAGTCACTTTATCTCAAACCACCCCGTTACGTCGACGTAAGGAGTTGAAGCGCTTTAACAACCAACGTGTATCCACCAAAAATCCATTTTCTACGTCGCTCTAAGGACTGCTTTCCTTTGATTGGTTAAAACGAGTGCGCTTAAACGTCACGAAGCTAAGGCCAGCTAGTTGAGTGGGGACATGGGAATAGAGACGGGTTTGGTTGACGGGGGATTAGATAAACGCGACGCTACATCGACTTAGCAGGAACTTCCGTGTAACCACCTCTCTCCTAAAGCGACATGAGTTCAAGTCGACGTAAGGTAAAGTGACTTAAGAAACTTCCGTGTACCCTCGGTCCATGTTGGGCCAGTGCCTATGACTTTAAAATGTTCTTCATCCGATTGTGCAGTTACTGAAGACAAGAATGTTTGCCAAGATGTCTGGTGATAAAGCTGAACCGCTTCACAACCTGAAGGACGCCTCATGTCGATTTGGTTCGTATAACAACTAAAGTTGTTAATGGCGATAGCTTAGGGTTTGTATGCTGGAGATCCCCTTGTAAATAATCATAGCGAAGCGTGAGTATAAACGGACCGTAGCGTGAGATTAGTTGTTTATTTCACCCGTAAGACTTGCTCAGACCATGCCTTGTCTTTGGCCTAAAGAACAAATAAATGCTGTTAGGACCTTTATTCATTCCTCTATCTTCTTTCATTACTATTAAAAGGACATCCCTCCCAGCGCCATTTTTCTCGATCCTCCACATAAGTACGGCCCCAAAGGTTACCATACTTACCGTTAGTCAATCCCTTGCTAAAAATACGTTTTAAAATGTGACGTCTAGGAGATTTTCTGTTGAATAATTGTTAACTATATTTACTGCGGGACGCACGTATATGATCCTTTGCGCGCTTACAATAACCATCTGTGTGTGTGCATGTACTAACTTGCTAATAACTACCATGAGATCAAAAATCTAATAGACTAATGCGGTAAAAATTAAAATTAATTATTCCAACAGATCGCCGAAGCAAAATTATAAGACACTAGCCTAGAAAATAATAAATTGTGATCTTAAATCATTCCGGTTCGTGATAACACAATTAATGCGTTCATGCTGGTTCGTCTATTAGGCACAATGCCAACTGAGACAGTAGCGGAGTTCATCGCTACGAGGGACGCAGCTACTATCTCAGTTGACCTTAGTGGTGGTATATGCGCGGATGGCGATCAGCGCTTTGGCTGTTATAAGGCAGGTTATAAGGCAGGCCGGGTGGACCTTTAATACAGCTCCAACTGCTGACTTTACCTGCCAAACTAACGCTCGGCGGACCTCAGCGCATTGTTTTGGTTAGTGTTGGTATCTAGAGCTGTAGAGTCCGTCATAATCTGGGAACCACACAGCCCGACAATTTATTTTACTTTATGGTTTCGTAGATACGCTAAGCCGAACCGTAGAGTAACGCTGCAGCCAGTCGAGAGATCAAGTCCAGACTGACATCCATCACTACCCCTACGGCAGTATCGTAGTTAGAGCTGTCGTCAGCCACACTACAGTTTATGGGTCCGTTTGTCTGTGTTTTTCGACCCACCTGACCCACGCGAGTCCTGACCTTCGACCCACTTGACACACCTGATAAAAGAAAAAATGTGACCCACCATCCGTGACCCATCCCATGCTATGAAAAAATAATAGTGTGCAAATGCATGCAATGTTATTTCAAACGGTCCAATTTTTTCAAGAAGCGTATATGAAAACATTCTACAACATTTAACTTGCATTCTTCTTTTGCATTTATGTTATTCTTCATAAAACGAAAGCTTTAATTAGAAGGTTTCCCAAAGGTCCTAGAAAAGATCGTCATAAAGACAATCTGGGGTGGGAAGAGGGAAGTAGAAATTGTAACCTAATACGTTCATTGTTAGTAGGCATTCACTGCACTGAATTGTCCCAGTGGAGCACTCGACGCAGCACACCATTTAAATAAATGTAGTACGAGTCAAGAAAATGCAGTCTTACGTGTCGAAGAAATCTACGACAAGCCGTGGTATCTTTCCCCACTATACAGGAAATGCAGTTCGGTTGACTGGGGCCCACACGTTAATGTCAATGTAGGAACAATATAAGAACAATGCAAGGCTGAGTGAGATGGTAGGCGCAGAGACTCTTGTACGGTACATGGACCAATCCACTGGAGATAATGGCTTTCTCTTCAATGCAGTAACCACATGGTTTATTTGGAATTAACGCCTTTTCCCCATTGTGGTTACTTGTGACCGAAACCGACCTCCCCCCCACCCCCTGGCTGGTTTTGAATGACTCCCATCACAATGTTGGGAATCAAATGGGGGTACAAATATTCGTCGCTCACCTCTCTTCTACGAGTTTCAACTTCGTTTGTCTATACCGGCAAACTCTTTCACATCTCATTGTTGGGATACAGAAGAGGAATAATATTAAAGTCGCTATTCCTGTAGCATAAATACACACCTATTTACGTTAACACTAATTACGTTCTTAAACTGACTTTCCTCATAGTCATAGCACTGAGTCATAGTTACTGAGTCATAGTAACAAAAATGGTACAAGTTATAAATCGGCTTACGAGCCACCACAAAATGGCATCGCTGTTACTGCGTAGAAAGATGGAAAAATCAAAGAGACTTTCCCTACCGAGGGATGAGCGAGAGAGAATGTAAAGAAGGAGAAGAAAACCAAACATACTAGAGAGGTAGCGAGGAGGCACAACTGGTAAGGAGGGACACAATGGAATGAAAAAGAATGTAACACAGGATTGTTGGAGATCACACCAAACAATCAAAGTACAGAACACTTTAAACGCAAATTGGAAAAACTTGACATTGTTACTTTCGGTCATTGTTAGATTTACAAGTCAAGCAACGCACTAGTGTTCTCCATGAAAGTGTCCCAATTTTACCCATACGAGTGCCCTACAAAAGGTAATTGGAGATATAAGGGAGTTATGCGTGGTGAGGATGCTGGAGCTTGGACACACCCTCCCTCACTCTAACCACTGTGTTACCAGGGTGGATCCTAGCTACAGCGAGCTTTGTCACCAAGTCTTCCTCAGTGGCGACCTAAAGGTCATGCACAAACACACACAAGGAGGGAAAGTAACTTTGCTTCTTGGCCTCCAAATAATACCTTCTTGTTGCTTGCTTTATTTCTGGCATTCGACAAAAAGAAGTAAAGTTGCTTTCTCTCTATGTAAGTGTTTGTGACCTTTAAGCCATCAACTGAGAAAGACTGAACAGCGATCAAGTTTGGTTGGAGCCTGTAACCAGGATCAGGCCTGGTAATGCACTGATTAGGGCACCCAGTATAGTCAGCATTCGAGTCTCATTCGGGTAGTTGTCTTTTCTTCCTTTCTCAGATTAATGTATCTTGTATTCTCATATGTCCAACCATACTTTTTGGTTTTTAAGTTCACCAATATTTTTGCCAAAGGAAGCTGGCAGAGAAGCGTGCGTAACCTTATTACACATCTTTCACCAGCTGTCTGTCTGTATCTGTTCATGTCTGTCCCTGCGTGGTTGCTGGAGGGCCATAAATGGAGAAAGAAGCACCTAACATGTGCACTTGTTGGAAAACATGACGTCAAGTCTGATCTCAACTTGTACAAGTTCACTTTTAGATAGATGTATGTAAGGCGGAGGCTACTATAATTAAATTCAAAAGACTAAGACAATGGCTCTTGCTGCAGTAAGGAGGGAACATAGGAAAGCCATAACACATAGAAAAGTCAGCCTCGACTAGGGGAAACAGTTTTTGGTTGATCAGTGTAACAGTAACGACCAACTTAGGTTGTCAAACTAGCTTTTCTTACGTGCCACCTAAAGAAGTTTACGGATAATTAACAGAAACGGTAAGTTATAATTTATTAACTGTAACAGTCAAGCTTGAAAAGTAAAATACCCTACCAATACACTTCACAAGTGATACACGCTCAGCCAAAGAAACACATCAGACCAGCATCACCATGCATACGGATGGATACCTTGCGGCAGAGTTGCCTCAATTTAGAATGTCCTTTAACATTTGACACAGCAAGAAAAATCGCAGGGGACACTGGGCTAATAAATACGGATGCACATCTATTGTCAATGTCAGCAAGCCTGAGAGGTCATCAAAACTGTATTCAGCCAGCTTTCTGTCTTCTCTCTGCTCATTTTGCTTTGAATGCAAGTAATCAATCTCACGCACCCAATGGGAAGACAAGATACTTCAGTCGTGCACCCACTTCTATTCCATACACAATCAAATTCAGCTTGACTTCCTAGTGTTTGCATCAGTAACAAATTTACCTAGCACACAAACGTCTGGCTAGATTGCACGAAATCGTTAATCTCTGTCATCATGAAACGCAGACAGCAATTCTACGATCAGTGAAGGAAAAAATATCCAAAATAGCTTAAAACATACAGATTGAGGCTGTACTGCAGCTTTTGTACTGTCGAGCCGAATCAGCACTCCAAACCTATCAACGAAGACGGGAGCCCTCTAACAGGGCAAAAAAATTCGCTAAGCATATACAACACCACCAGTCTGGCGTTGTTGTATGCCTTGCGAGATTTTTGACTGTCAGAGGGCTCCCATCTTTGCTGCCTACCAAGCCCTCACAATATTTGTTTGGTTTCAAACTATGAGTTGCTGATGCTGATTTTTCCAAACTCCACACTGATATAATCTTAAGAAACCAATTATTTGCACCAAGAGCACAATTTTGTTGCTCTAATTGCAATATTACTTATTTGGAAGCAACTGAACCAAGAAAGATTGATAAATCAGCAAGAAGAAGGGTCGTTTGTACTCTTATATTCTACGAAAAGTAGTCCTAAACAGGAATCCGTTTTCATGATCAGCTACTAACAACTTTCTTAATTTTGACCAACTACTAATTTCTGACAACTCGACTGACCAGCAAGTATCGTATAGGCAACGTCAATTCAGAACAAATTTAATACAGATCATTAGGGAAGGATTCATTCCAACAAAAAGGGAGTTGCACACACTAGTATACCGTCCACACTAAAGAACTAATTAATGCACCAAAATTTTCAGTCTCGTATACTGCATAAATAGTCGTTATATGCTACAACTGCTCTTTCTTGGTCGTATGTCTCTACAGATGCAGGACGAAGCTTACGGATATGTGTAATGGCTTTCTCAGGTGCCATGTCATAGAATCGTACCATGTAACACGCCAGCATGACGCCTGTTCTTCCTCTGCCCATCCAACAATGAACGCCTACAGCCTAAAACCAGAAAAAAATATTTCAACTCCAAATGAAAATTTTCAACAAAAAGTAAATCAAACAAGTCCCAAAGTATGTCACACAAGAAAAGGTTTTGTGTTGCCATGAGAATACATACTTTGAAAAAACAACTCGCTCATCAGCCAGAGTAAACACCGGTTACTGTTTCTTGCGATGAGAATACAACGTTCACCTCCTCATCATACATATTCAGGGTGGGGCAATTAAACACTTAAACCACTATAATACGCAATAACCAGCAACAGCATCCAGCGCCAGCAAAACTGCCACACCGAGATGAAAACGCGTGACGCCAGCAACACATACGTCAACGTCATCTGCTGTCGCCGTACGTCAATACAGGAGTTGCGAAGGTGGGCGCTGGGGACCATTTTATTGTAAAGCCTTTTTTCCCCTAATCTAAGCCTAAATTTTCCCTATGTCAGTTTAATTTCTTGCTGTGCAACTTTTTTTGATGACGTAAGGCGAAATGTGGGTGCAATCCCGGCTATAAGCCCGGGCCTTAAGTTCTGTTTTCGTTAGGATTTTGCCACTTAGGCCTAATGTTGCCGGATCTTTTTCAAATTTAATAGAAGACGTATTTTGACTTTGAATGCTCATTTTTCGGGTTTTTGGCATTAAGCATATTTTTAGGTCTATTTTAAGTTTATTATTCCGTAAACAATTCTCGTCATAGAAGCGATTTTCGATGTTGTGTATACATCCAATATTTTCGCTTTACTAGCCATTCAATTTCTTTTCGTGTTTGGTATGCCGATAAGAAGCAATTTTTCTTCCACGGTTTTTCGACCCAAAGAGTTTTTCCCCAGTTATCAACTTATTTTTCGGCCTTTTTCACAACTAACTTAATTATATGATATGCAACATATCTGGTGCTTTTTTTTCAGGGAGGTTGGGGGCAGGGGCGCCTCTACCATTAAAAAAGTGAGGGGGCCAAATGCTAGCAGTTGCGTAAATAACGGAAGGGGGTGGGGTGGGGGGGGGGAGCAAGAACCCCCTCCCCCCAAAAAAAAGAAATACGAGCCGAGGGGCATAGAAATCATTTGCAAATTCTAAATTCTCTATTTTCTTCAAAACCTTTTTTAGATAAAGCATACATTACGTAAAGCAAGAAAAGTAACCTCACAATAAAAATAAAGTGGTCGTACGTTTTCTAGCAGGGGGTGCCAACGGGTGGAGGGGGCGCTAAAATTTGCCCTTCGAAAAATATGTGTGCAGCTACGACTGAATGCTTCTAAGTCAGAGTCACATCAGTTGATTCCGCGTCACATGATTTGAATGAAGCGTAAGGGCAGAACGGTGGCTTGCTGTACTATTATTCCTAGTTTATGATTTTCGCTGATAGCTTAATTTCCAATTTATTTTTATAGTAAGTCAGAGTGGTAGGGGAGGAGGGAGATAGAGACTGGTCGCAAGATTGTGTGTACACCACTAGAAGTGGGCAACGTAGAGTTGGCCACGATAAAGTATTGCCAGACTTTTTATTCCAATAGTTATCACGTCTTTAATAAAATTAATGAACATTTCAGGTTGTATTATAAGACGTATAGAAATGAACATCCCACATTGTTACTCAATTTAAATTACTTTTTAGAAGATTTAACTAATAACGCAAGTTTCACTTACGAAACTGGCATGTTCAATACACAGCTTTTTCTTTACGTAGTTTCGCTTAGTGCAAAGCAACTGTCATGTTCAAGTCGTGTGTTCCGCTTTTGTTCCGAATTTAGTGTTATTAATATATTAATAAAAACAGAAATTAAAATGCCAAACCAACGTTAAAATGAAGAGTTAACTACTAAAAAAATATTTTATCTCCCGATTTCTTAAAACTCAGGGGGCTATTATTGGTCCCAGCAAAAAGTGGTGGGGGCCATGGCCCCCCTGGCCCCCGCCGGTTCCGGCGCCTATGGTTGGGGGGGGCACTTTCGGTTTCGTTCTCGAGTCAGTTAGACCTTTTTTAAGCTTTTTTTTTTTTTTAGCACTTAACGTGAAATGTGGCTAAGCCATGCAATGGCTAAGCCCGGCCCTCGAGTTCTGTTGTTTTCGTATAGGCTTATGCCATAGGCCTGAAGTTGCCGGATCTTTCTCAAATCTAATGAGGGATGAATTTTGACCGAAGGAGTTCGTTTTCAGGGTTTTGGGCGTTAAGTTTATTTTTAGGCCTATTTCATTTTTTAGGCCTGCTTCAATTTCGCTATTCAGTAGGCAATTTTCGCTCATACTCAATCTGTTAACACTAGGATCTGTCATTTTTGGCGGGATTTCAGCTACTGAGGGAATAAAATGCAACACTGGCTTGCCTTGACTCCCAATAAAATTACATAAAAACAGTAGTGTTGAGCGTTAACTAATCAGGTCATTAAAATAGTTGAAATTTATTCAACCGCAATGACACTCTTTTGTTTAATACGGAGTTTTATTGTCATAACATAGAATACGCTTAAACCAAGATAATACCAACAAGTTCGATTTGGCGAATTTTTGGTAATATCACCGATCCCTGAGCCACCGCCAACATCGACGCTTACTCTGGGTTAGATGTCACGAACATCTCGCTGTCGCTCTTACAGAATTCTCATACAAAAATGTAGGAAGCTAAACAGGATTGGAGTCCAATCACGTGCCAAACGGAACCAAGATGAATGGGAGCTGCATTTTGATAAAATAAATGCCCCCCAAAGCCGACAAGCGAAGGAGAAAGAAAAGACCCCCTACGAGAAACGGTGGCCGACGCCAACTCCGACCCACCATGTTTCACGGCAAGCCACTGATCACCCAAGCTGCATTTGTGAAATCACGGGGACCAGGACAAATCTCAGGACCACCTGTACTCTACATGACACACGTATCAGAGACACAATTGTTGAGCATCACCCACCACGGAGGCAGCTGGCATGTAAAATGACAAACTACGACGAGAACGGCAAGGCTACCTAGAAAAGCCCATGTAGGTATCAGACAAGCTTGCACCAGATGAAAGCACGGGTTACCAACTGGGCCAAGTGGGAGAAAGCTAGGACATGCCACGTGGACTGTGAACACCAGCAGGAATTACGTATTTTTCGGAAGATTACATGTCTCATCACTATGTCCAACCAAGCTTTTGCATCTTGTACGTTCATTTTTGCAGCACATATGGTTCTAGACCAATAAAATAAGGCGGCAAGCGCTAAGTGTCACCACATTTCAAAGAGTTCTCACACGTGACGTTTTCCATTCAGCGTTGCAGATTGTTTCACAGAAACATAATTACTATTACATAAATATTCTGTCTTTGCAAAAGCGTAATGGTAATTATACCACGGCTGTGACGTCATGCTTACTCAACGCCACGCCAAATTTCCGTAGGTTAAATCCCGTTAACCGTGACCGGAACCGTGCGTCATCGCAAAAAGTGTGAGTTATCAAGTTAACCTACACTTTTGCTGATAAACCACCCTTTTGACACTTCCGGATCACGCGACCGGGAACGCAAACACTAACAACCAAATACAGCGTACAAATAAACAGCAACGCAATAAAAACGTACAAAACGAATTACTTAAAAAAGGAATGAAATCGTATCCTGCAAACTCTCACATGTCTGGCCCATAACTAAGCTTATTCAGTCCGCGTTAACTCCCCTCCCCCTCCCTCTACAAACTAAATGAAATGACCTTCATTCATACCGACACCCTATTACCGTATTTTTTAAACAATTCTCAAACTACAAACACACAAAATGAATTACATACCTTCCCAGAATGTCCCAGCTGTATCCCTGCTGTCTCACATATCGAATTATTCGCTCCAAACACAATGAACGCTTCGATAAGCACGAGGAGGTTCCAGCGTAAACCCAGCTTGTATTGCTAACCGACGCTTCTGTCTAACTCCCCTCCCCCTCCCTCCACAAAGTTTGAGCGAAAGGACTCGTCCATCTATCACAAACTTCCCCCCTCCACAAACTAAAATGGTATGACCTTCATTCATATCAAGGATAATGACGATCAACGTTTTCTTGAAGCAATTTTCACAAACCATAAACATGTTTTAATACGAATTAGCTTGACGTCCCAACAGTGGTATAAAACAATTATAGGTTAGAAGCGATAGGTTATCGATTTTTAACTCACAGCTGCGATTATTGTTCCTGCTCTCGTATGCATATGTCTCGGGCTTCGCCCTCTACCTTTGCATACTTGAGCAGGGCCAATAATCACAGCCGTGGGTTAAAAATTAATAACCTCTCGCTTCCAACCAATAACTATTACTTACTCAACCATAAAACTTTCTTTAAGTTCTCACTTATCTGTATTTACCTCATTCTTCTCACGAGCACGCTCGCAGACATCAATAAACATTTGCATTTGGACAACAGAGGGTGCAAAAAATTCTCTAATTTTAATAAGGGTCCACGAAATTTCCGGAAACACGTGCATGTTGGGAGGCAGCTCGTCAGGTGAAAGAGTCACCAAGTGGCGTATTCCTCGATCAATCAGAAATTTTATATGCTTCGGGTCAGAGGGCCATCCCATTCCTGCTAGCTTGGACTCAATAACCCAAGTAAAGTTGCGAGGCTGTTCCATGATTTAAGTAGGATGGGATCCTGCAATTTAAATTCAGTTTTTTTTTTAACACGATGAATACCAAATTGTCAAAATGTGGCATTGTGTTTGGATTCATTGTCACATGGTTTAAAAATAGGATGACGCATGCTAATGATTGAAAATTCGCCACTGACAAAAATGTAGTGGCAAATTTTCACAGGCGTACTAGATGTGTGACAATATGTGGAGTCTTTGAACGTTATGTAAATGTTTGACAAAACAGTATGTAACAATTCTCTGTCGAGCTGCTTCTCTCTTTCCACGATTTTAAGTCTTACTGCCAATGTCTCAAACATCCTGAGGACAAGACCATGCGGCAGGGTAGGGAAAGGTCGGCCACGTCTAACGACATTAGCTTGTGGTTGTCGGAAAGTGGAAGATCGTCAAGCAAATCAAGCAGTTTCTCCATGTTGCGAGGTGACTTACGTCCCTTATTTGTAATTAATTATTTATAGTTGTTGGAGTTTTGGATTTATTTTGTTTCACAGTATGAGCGCAGGGTCTCTAATAAGCATATTTTCATGATAGGCCTGAAAAAGTCCTGATTTTTTTTTTAAACAACGACTGGATGAAGAACAACTGAAAACTTTCTTGCTGCTTTCTTGGTCGCATTCGAAAGGTGGGAGCCCCTGTTTCTCTGTCTGCAATAAATGATGCCCTGAACTTCACTGCCTTCATTCCTTGCATAATACTGCTCCGTTTCGAAATCTGATTTGAAATTCCTTTAGTATCGCGAGCTCCGATTGGCTCATTCATGAGACACAGCCTCAAGTAATGCCACGCAAAGTGAGTTTCGGACGGAATGATAAAAAAGGCATTGACCCGAAACTGTCAAACTTAAAAAAAAAATCGGGGAGGGGGGAGGGGAATTAATCGTTAACCCTTAACCTTACGGCAAATGCAGCCAATACATCGGAATTGGCCGTGTCACTTCATCAAGACTTGATACGCACAGTCAATTTCCTTGCAGTTCATAAAATTTCCTCTCCATTAGCACAGTCCTTCCTTAGCTG
>JAHWFP010267312.1:0-10963 GCA_023313725.1 Lithobius niger | reverse complement strand
ACCTAAAAACACGCTTTTCATCAGACAATTTTACATTCTGGATACCGAACACTTTGGTACATTTTGCATATACGCGTAAAACCTTCGAGCAATATAAAGAAAACAGCGATAAATTAAAAATGGAACACTATTCACAGCAGCG
The DNA here is from genome assembly GCA_023313725.1 of Lithobius niger. Lineage (NCBI taxonomy): Eukaryota > Metazoa > Arthropoda > Chilopoda > Lithobiomorpha > Lithobiidae > Lithobius > Lithobius niger. Next base: position 10,821 of record JAHWFP010267312.1, on the reverse strand, counting down.
CAACGATTTTCATAACTAAAACGAGATCACGTGAACCACATCAGCCCATTGGATGACTGAGAACCTGGAACGTGGATACTGTGTTTAGAATATGGGCAACGCTATCGAAATGGTAGACAGGCGCCTTTAGTCTGTGATTGTGACAATCACCATTAAAAATATACCGTTACTAACTTTTGACAGGCCACCTTCGATGAACAAACTAACGGGGGAGCAGAATTGTACCGACACAGAGTTACGTTAACTTCGGAATTTTCATAAACACTGACCCCTGTGTTGGACCCGGAAATAAAGTAACCCGGGTTCGTAATTTGCTTTAAAAGTGTATGAAACAATCCGGAATTGTAGTAACACGGATTTGTAGCAACACAGAATTGCAGTAACACGGTTTCTGATGTTATATGTATAGCCGCAGCGAGCACGGCAACGCGAGCGAGGCAGGGGCGTTATTTAATCACCAACAAAATCTGGTGTTACGGTAAATCCGTGTTACCACAATTTCCGATTATTTCAGACACTTTTAAAGCAAACCACGAATTCGGAGTTACTGTAATTCCGGGTCCAACACAGGGGTCAGAATTTAAAAAAATTCCGGAGTTATCGTAACTCCGTGTCGATACAATTCCGGCGCCCCAAACTAACAACACTTCGTTTTAGCCAGGGTATTGGTTTATAAACTCAAGGGCCAATAGGGAATAGGCAGTCTGAACAAGCCGGTAAATAGGTGGGCCCTGCAGGCCTCCGCAACAACATTTTCACAAACAGATTGCGGAAGCAATATCTATCGGGCAACATCTTGGCTCACTAAGAGAATCCACATTGCATTCTTTGAATTCTTAATTCGGTAATTTTCTTGCTATTGGAATTTTGGTGCGCCAGGCTACTTACTGCAGGTCTGAAGACACTTTGCTCTTTAGCCCAATATTCAAGCAAAGCTCAAGGTTGGACGAATCGCAGCTAGAACAAGGAAGACTACTGCCAGACGACACTCGTACGACGATTTCTACAAGAAATCACAAAACAGAACGGTGCCGAATAGATCTTCACAAAACTATCTAATCAGTTCAGAAATGGTCGGCTGGTAGTTTCGGTTTCCTTCGAAGCTTTAGATGCACGGCCATCAGCCCCAGAGGACGAATTGCCAAGAAACAAGGCCACCTGAGATAGGAGCTGTGTTTGTTGCTCCACTCCAGGCCTGTCAGCTTTATGCTCTTCCGGCATCAGTTAGTGACAGACACGTCTGGAGTCGTCCAGTACCGTACGGCATGAGAACAAAGGGTGTTGGTATCTGAACAAAATTTATGCGGATAAATTCATAGTTTACTCAATTATCTGCTAAACTTTAAACACACAAAGCACAACGATCTAATTGCGAGATCTGGTGGCTACTGAGGGTATTTGAACAAACCAATCCCCTTTAGTTCTCATGCTGTACGGTACTGGACGACTCCTGGCGTGTCTGTCACAAACTAATTTCAGATGAGCACAAAGCCGAAGAGCTTGTGCGCAAGGAACGCAGCTACTATCTCAGTTGGCCTTGACTAGAAACAATGCATTCCAAATTTTCACACTTTCATTCCTTCCGGCGCGTACATAATTTTTTTTTACACGGACTCTTCGGATCCCAAGAAAAATATACTTTCAATTTTTCCAAATTAAGTGCTATCGGGCTCGCTGTGGGTAGTTACATAACATCAGAAACCAGCACGCAAAAACTTGTCCAGGTGACCGAAACCTGGCCGGCGAAAAACGTGATCCGAATGACCCCTCGGATCTGGGGTGTCCGTGTAAAAAAAAAGGTTATTTGCTTCCGCGCTTGGTCGATGCCGGTAACGCCAACATGGCGCCAGCTAACTTCTCGTCTAAATAAGATTCGCGAGAGGCCACTCCTACAATATATTTATTTACTTATTTTATTTACAAAATTATTGTAATGGCCTTTAAGTACCATACCAGCAATTTCAGATTAAAACAACATTTTTAAAAACAGAGGAAACATGGCACCGATTATATTTCCACCGTTCTCGCCTCTGCTCACGCTTGAATGAGATTCGTGAGACACTCATCCCATAATGCATCATTCCTGTCGTAATCAGGCCTGTGGTGTGGGACGAAGGCAACGCAGGTTGCCATCAGGGGTTTGCAACTGTGCTAGAAACAATGCATTCCAAACCTTCGCAATCTGCAGTCCTTCAAGCGCTTTGCCTTCAGGCACTTTGCCTGCCGGTAACGCCAACGTCGTGGAGCTAATTTCTTGTTCTCGTTTGAGTGACATTCGCGAGAGGCCATTCTTACAATCTATTTATTAATTTATTTGATTTACAAAGTTATTGTAACGCCTATTTGAAGCACATAACAGTGATTTCAGATTAAAACGCTGATTAAAACAACAATTTTAAAAACAGAAGAAACATGGCGGGCACCTCTGCCCACAGTTCTCGCCTTTGCTCTTGCCTGAATAAGATTCGGAAGAAACACATCATTCAGTCCCGTCACTCTTGCTGTGTGCGAAAAAGGCACTGAATATAGCCTATTACCGACAGGTTGCCACAAATGTGAAAACGCTGTATATCTTAAAAACGATCCAAACATCAATTTATAAAATCGTACAGCTATTGGAAACCTTTGCCTGTGCTAAGAAAAATTTTGCAAACAGCATTACAGTTTAAAGTGGCACTATCACCGATTGAAAGCAGACGAAATCTGACATCTAGCATTATGTAGTACCATCTAGCACTTGCTTGCACCAAGCAAAGGAATGCATAACGGCATTTCTTTTAACGAAACAAACAAGCCTTAATTATTGAGTGAAAATTTGGTTCGTCTTCGTGCACGTAGGAGCAAGCTATAAACATTAACAATATCATTACCGCTAGATGGTGCCACGGTATTTTCGTTCACATTTCAATCGGTGATAGTGCCACTTTAACCTTGGACTACCACTCTCTTCGAGATGGACGAGTCACGTACGGCTACCTGTAAGCTGTGGTGTGTTCCGACCTTCCACAGGTGCGATAGAAGCATCACCTCGATATCCATTGGTGTCGTGTCACCTTAGACCACCAAACTCATGTCACGCGAGTGACGACAGTTAAACGGGAAAACTGGGGAAATCTTCGGAAATAGTTTCGATCTCCCATGACGCAAGGTTGCGCTGTCAGTGTCCTAACAGTATTGGGTGCACGGACTATGTATGGAGGCTGTGGTAAGTGACTTGTTCATATCGAAGATAGTCTAAGGTTTAACTGCAGCTGTGCGTGTTTTACCCTAATCGTCGGACCTACGTTTCTCCAACATTACTGAGTTACTGCAACTGAATTTGCTCACCACGTTTAGCCGTAATGGCGTTTGCAATCCCATAATCTCAAAGCGGAAGTATCACTGATGGCTGCACCGTAAATAATGAATGTGCTTGTCCGGTAAACGTAGTTTATCATATATTGTCCTAGTTGCCACAAATGTGAAAACACTGGATTGTAAGAACGATGCTAACATCAATCTACAAAATCGAATAGCTATTGGAAAATTTGTTCAAACGTTTGCCTGCGCTCGGATAAATTTTGCAAACAGTATCACAGTTTAACTGTAGCCGTGCGTGCGTGTTTTACCCTCCTCGTTGGACTTAAATTTCTCCAACATTTTTTAGTTACTGCGACTGAATTTGCTCACCATGTTCAATCTTTATGGCGGCTACCATCCCATAATTTCAAAGCGGATGTATCACAGATGGCTGCGCCTTAAAGTGGCACTATCACCAATTAAAAACCGTTCGCAAACACCCTGGCGCCATCTACGGCCATGATATGATTGCCTTGTACAGCTTGCTCCCAGGTGGACGAGGACGTACGAAATGTTCACTCAATAGTTAAAAAGGCTCCTGGCTTCTTTGTTTCATTAAAAGAAGCCATTGCGTTCAATCGCTGGATGCAAGCAAGTTCTAGATAGTACTAGATACGCTAGATGTTGCTAGATTCTGCCTACTTTCAATCGGTGATAGTGCCACTTTAAATCGGGACTCTGCTTGTTCGGTAGTTCACCACAAATCGTCCTAGGGCCTGATCCCATAGTCTATGCCTTAAATCATGACTCTGCCTGTGCGGTAAACACAGTTTACCATGAATCGTCATAGGTTGCTGCTAATATTTAGCATTTGTGAAACTAGCCGATTAAATCTTGGCTTACCACGCAAGAAGGAGATGGGCCAAAAAAGGTTCTAAATTGGAAAGTACCATCTTAAACAAAATGCCGTATCGCCCCGTAGATTTAATGCAAGGATTATCTGCTCTGGAATAAGGGGAGCTTGGTGAGTTCAGGAAACTATAATTTTTACACTATGTGTACCATCTTGGGGCAACTCAAGGAAAAACAATGCTACTAACAACAGGATTGTTTGCTTTTTTGTTGCCTTACATATTTTTCTTGCCTTCTTGCTTTACTCATTTTTATAGACATGTTCAAGAGGTACGTTAGATACCTGAGGGGGCCAAATGAGTACCACTAGTGCCTCCGGATGAGACCACGTCAAAAGGCAACTAAAATCAAGGAAAGGATAGGTTGGCTAGGGGCTGCCCATCTTAACACCAAGCGGCGAATTTGAAAACTAGCTGACGAGGTTTCCAAAGCCTGCCAACCAATGACGCCATTTAGCAAACTTGCCACGCCGCCATTTTTGTTGCGGAGCATTGGGAGGAGGTAAAAAAAAGCATTTTATATTCTTTCTTGTATAATATTAAACAGGGTATACAGGGTCTTTATGAAAATCATCACTGAATGGCTGATGGGAGGATTGGATGACCCGGTGGGAGCTGGGGGAAGTCCAGAATGGGTTCCAAGGCTGGAAGACAACAATTTTTTGGTGTCGCAGGCGATTAAAGTGGCCAGGAGGTATGGGAGGAGGCTTGTGGATGGCATTTTTGGACGTTGAGAAGGCTTATGACAGGGTGATTTGAAACTTGCTGTGGGAGGAATTGGGAAGGAAGGTGGTTGAGGGGGAGCTGGTTGGGCTTATCAGGAAGCTGTATGAAGGTTCTTCATACAGCTTCATGCATTGCACATGGGAGGGGATCCGTTCTGACTGGGTGGAAAGTAAGATGGAGTTGAAACAGTAATCTTTCTGAGGGGTCTTGAGATCGGCTGTTTGGAATGGAGTAGGGTTTTTGGTGGGGGATGGAGGGGGAAGGGGAATTTCAGATACCGGTGCTGACCTTTGCTGACGATGTGGAAGTCATGGACAATAAGAGGGAGGATCTTGAGCCATTGTTGGAGGTATGTGCGGAGTGGAGAGCAGAGATGAAATTTGGGTTTAGTGGGGATAAGTCGGGCTTTATGATGTTTGGACGTGGAGAATGTCGTATATGGGAATTTGATTATCTCGAGTGGTTTTCACCACTATTGTGTGTAGTTCCAATTACTTTGCTTGTGCATAGTGATCTGTACAGGTGCATCTTGGGTATTCCCCATCTATCAAGGTAGTAGCCAGGGCAATTTACATGGCTGCCTGTTTACGCAACACCTAGTTTAAGAGTTCTCTCTTAGATGTAGTACTCCAACTAAATACAGCAGGCATAATACTAGATATTGGCAGCAGTCTATGCCTGATGCAGCTATGCCAACAGCTTAAACAGCTGCCGGTAGTCCATGCCTGCTAAGTTGTGAGCTAACTACAAGAACTACTAGTAACCCTGCTAGTATGTTCCTACGACTGCACGAAGTTACTCTCCCATATTAAACTGCAGCAAAATGCACGCCAGGTCACAGAATGAATCCTTAACATTGAAAAACCGGTTTCAACTGTTTGCCAAGTGTGATTTGGTTGGTTAGCCTAATACAAGTGGGATACTAGCCATTAATCTCACAAACCAACCACATACGAGTTCATTCAGGAAACGTCGTTAGGCAGTGACGTGCCTGACCCAAACCGTCGTTCTGTCCAGAGAATTCCCCCCCCCCCCTCCCACACCCATACCACATCTTGCAATAGTAAGTTTCCATGTTGTCACTCACTGCCAAGGGTATGTAATTAAAACACTGTGGAACAATTCGACTATATGTTACAAAGGAAAACGAAATAAATGCACTTAAAGAGGGTAAATCATTAAGGGCGAAGGGCGGAAATTAACATGCAAAGTTAAGTCTTGTAGGTCTACGCATGTCACACATCCTTTCGTTTTTACTAGCAACACTCCATTGAGATTGTTCTTATGCTTATATGGGGCGAGGGGTAATCGTCTAACTGGAAAATCGCTTAATTGGAAGAACGTATACCGTATAACAGCATAACGGAAAGTCGTCTAACACGAAATTCGTGTAATGGAAAATCGTCTAACAGGAAATTCGTATAATGGAAAATCGTCTAACGTCCCTGCCTCACTCGCTGCGGCTATACTTATAACATCAGAAACAGCAGGTATATTATTGTCCATTTAGACGTTTATCCATTATACGATATTCCGTTTAGATGATTTTTGCAGAATTTTTTTTATTTATGCAGACATTAGACAATTATCCCATTAGACGATTTTCCAGTCATACTTTCGTCCGATGCCCTGCTTATATTCGTTATTTTAATAAATGCCATTACGGTACACTAAGTTTCAGGTCCATAGCGACAAAATTTAGCCTGGGACTAACTCCAACAGCGGGCTCTTCTTCCACGACTGAAATCGGAAAAAAGGTACACTATGTAACAATATTGCGAACCCAAGGAAAAAACTAAACAAACAACTACTAACTTCACTGTTGGTCAGTTTATCAACAACTTTTTCAATCAGCTTCTTAGGCTTGTCAGGCAGACAAAGTGTTACATGATGGGAATAATTTTTGTTTAAAAATAATTTCTATATCACCGAAAAACACAGAATTACATTATATGTAAAGTTCTTATTTACTATCGTAATTTTTCTTTACCCATTTTACGATTTCTTATTGTGGAATCGATCTTCTAAGTGTGTTCGGAAATGAACTTTTTTGCGAACACGAGTTAGCAGAACAGCTATCACTCGATCGATGGCGCCTTTGTCGGCCCTATAATTGCGATTAACGAGTTGGTGCATTCATTAATCTGGGCTGGTTACGTTTGAAGGCTTCCCTGCCTAACAGGCTTACAGACTTGCACTGCAGTGCTCCTGCTCCGTGCTCGTTGCCGTTGGACTGGTATTGTCGTTATTGGTTTATTAAAAAAAAACTTGCCAGTATGCACAAATCGAGTACATTACTCGTAATCATCATAACTCATAATTGTGGAAAATGTTTCAGGCCATGTGGGCCCCTTGAGTGAGTGGGCCCCTAGCTGAACCCCCCCCCCCCCGGGCCCCTCCTCACGTTGTGGGGTCCTGCTCAGTTTCATCTGTAGCGTAGTCTCCTAATTAGCTACTTTCTAGATTTGAATTTGTGTTTTTTTTTTAACATAAGCTTACAGATTCAATTTGTTTGGTTGAAGACGGCACCGAACGGGTTCCGAAACGTTGTGTTTACAGTGATTTCTGCGCTTTACGGCTTTGCATGAGATCATTACTCAAAACAGTGCGTTTCTTAGCATTTAAGCTGACCTTACGGCATGGTTCAGTACGGAATAATGGCGACTCAGTGATATAACACACATTTGCTTGCCAAAATTCCTATGCATCTCATTAAGATCTCGCAGTGTCTGTTCTCTGACGTGTACCGTTAAGTGGATTGACCCAATCTAAGCTGTTCCACCACCTCTGACTTTTGCCTTTCTTCCAAAATTTCAAGGAAACTTTTAGACAGGCATGTATTTGTTGGGCCTACGGGGCGTCTATCATGAATGACAGCATAATTAAATGCTAACAACATCCAATAAACAATTGGCCAAAATAGATTCAGTCTTAGCATGACTTCACATGCCAAGGTTAGGAATAATAATTTATTGGGCGTGGTGACGTGGTCATTATTCACATTAGAGAACGTTTTTTCAGAAGTGTTTTTAATTAGTGAACTTAACCCATTTTTTAGCACCAACCGTTACTATAAACAATTACGTACAAGACCCTTTAGCAGCATGAAACTTGGTTCAGTTTATCAACAAGCTGACAAACATGCTGAGAGGTGGCGGAGATATTTATACGCAAACATCACACCAATTCACATCATAAGTGGCAACTTGACTTGGAAAGTGGTAGAGCTATAGGCGACTTGTGTTAACAACATCATGGAAATGCATTCTCTAATATCTAGATTTGCCTTAACTTTACTGTCTGTATCCATAGTGAATGCCGCAAGAGGAGTGAATAGAAAGGAAGTGTATTTGGCTTCCAAAGATGTCCTCCCGGTAGAGGTGTCACAGGTATTCCACGGCTATGCGTCAAAGGCGCAATGCATGATGGCTTGCAAAATTCGTAGGGCGTGCAAGAGTTTGGCCATCAATGAAGAAAAGTCTGATTGTGTGCTGTATTCAGACATAGTAACTACCAATACCAATGCTTCCTTGGGTTACGAATATTACGGTGCGGATGGTAAGTGCAGCATTAATTACTAATTAGTGCAAGTGAAAGATTCTGTATTCAGTTACCTGGATCATATCAAAAACCAAAACTGGTAAAAAGGGCCGCCAAGTTCCGAATGGTTCGGCCCTTCAAAGGAGTGATATCAACACACCAAAACATTCACCAAGTTAGTCGCACTGCTTAATAGTTCGAAGGTTAAGGTCAAGTTTTCATTTAATACCAAAGTATTTTTCGGTGCGATTCAGTTGGTGAATGTTTTGGTGTGTTGATATCACTCCTTTGAAGGTCCGAACCATTCGGAACTTGGCGGCCCCTTTTACCAGTTTTGGTTTTTGATATAATATCACTCCTTTTAATTTTAATTGTGTATTGACTCAACTCCACTACCGTGCAGATGAGTAATAAAGTGCCACTTCAACAAGAAATTGGTTTTCAACAATTTGCTACTATCTTTTGCCAATAGGCCGAACCATTCTCAACTTAGTCATCTCTTTATACATTTTTGGTTTTCATATTTTTGTAAATTGTAGCAGTAAAAACAAAAGAACGGGAGATGAAACGAATAAGATGAGAGCAAAATGGTAGGGATATAAACAGAGCGAATCTTGGATTGTAAATAAATCTATTGAAAATTCCTTCTCAGTTAAGAAAATAAAAAATGTGGCAAAAAAGTCCCAGAAAGAATTATACCCGAACACAAGAATGCCCAGAAAAAAATACCAGCTGAAATTTATCATGAAGGACAAAATTCTCGGAAAACAAAACTAAATATATATATAGCAGAAACCAACCTGCCTCTCTTGCACTGTGGCTAAGTCCAGTAACCTAAGAGAAAAAAAACAACAGCAACTGAAAAATCCCCTTCCACTCATCCTCCCATCGCCATCACCTGGAATCCTATCAAAAATCCTCTGTAAAAATTACTCGAAGAATTCAATTTTGCCCAAAATAAGATAAAAACAAAGCCGGCCTGCAGAAAAAACGTAAACTAATATTTCGGCGCCATATAAAAACTTATACACATTTGAAATGCTTCATCAGAGAAGCAAAAACAACAACTCTCCTTGTCACAGGGCCAACCAAATAAGCCAATATCTGTCGCCTAATATGGTGCTGTCATTCTAAAACCAAATAAAACGTTAATGTAACAAAAAAGGCAACCTACATCTAAGAGTTTGTAAGGCAAAATCCTGGTAAAATTACATGGTTTTAGAATAAAAACCAGTTTTTTATCCGGGGCCGGTTTAGGGGGGGGCGGGGGGGGACTTTGGGGGCTGAAGCACCGGGCTACAGACCGAAAAGGGCCTCAAGGGTGCCTCATGGTCACAGAAAACATACAATAAGCTACTATTTAAAATTAAAAAAAAATTCTCTCTTTTATTGTTTTTGCAAAGAAAAAAAATCAGTAGCGTGTACAGACCCCCCCCCAAGAGGGCAGGGGCAACTTTTAGCAAAAGGGGACAATAAGTTTTTGCGGACATTTTGGTTGGGGGAGAATTTTTTTGCGCGTTCTTTTTCTCTTTTCTGCCCCTTTCGTGACTATTGCCCCTTTTGTTCCCTTTTAGGAGTTTTTAGGCTTTTTTTTGGCCTTTACGCAGTTTCTCAGAAAATCGTCGGACCAGAAAATGTCGGCACAAAAAGACCATTTTCTTGCAAAAAAGGACATTTTGCGAAAAGTGCAGGGGCAATGCCTACCACCCCTCTTGCATGCCACTGAAAAAAATTATTGTTCCAAAAAAAAAAACTCCTTTTTTACGGAACTGGAGGGGGGAAGGGCAGGGGGGAATAGGGCCACAGTAAATCTCAAGCACCAGGCCTCTACGAGGTTTAATCCGGCCCTGTTTTTATCTTACAAAGTGTTCTGTTTGCATTTGATGTATGACTAACAGTGGAGAGATATGGTCCGGGGTTTTCGTTTTCCCAGGGTGAAAAAAATCCTGGGGTTGCAAAAAGGTGAGCTATGGTCAGGGGAAAACAGAAGGGGAGGGAAAAGTCGAGGTGGTCGAACCCCGGGGATTTTGTGCTGAACCCCCAAGGAAGTATAGAGTAGAAACCTCTAGGGAAAATATTCCACCCTCTAATATCCCAGGGAAAATTGATGTAGTGAGTTATGCACCCGAGGTTGTTTTAACCGAAACCCCAGGGGTTCCTTCCGCTCGACTTGCACAAGAGTATATCTCACCACTTTTAACTTTTCAAAATCCCTGGGGATTTCCCCAAAACTCCAAGGGTTTGACCACCTCGGGTTTCGCTTTCCCGTGGGTTAATTTACCCTTTACCATAGGTCTCCACCGTTATTGTAGATTGCCTTTTTAGCAATTTTAACGTTTTATTTGGTTTTAGACTGACAGCACCA
>JAHWFP010267311.1:0-12311 GCA_023313725.1 Lithobius niger | reverse complement strand
GATGAATTGGATGCCATAATTCTTTACAACAAATTCACGAAGTTGCACGAGAGAATTAATGGATATAATGATCCCATTTTGAAAAGGTAACCGTGCCTTGTTTTCTCCAGCACGCATTAACGTGCATTCGTTCAGCATTTTTGCCATAGGCACTCTTTTCAGGGTTGCTTGGGTGCTCTTCAGTATAGGAATTCATTATATCAAACCATGAATTCACCATGTTCATAAATTTAGCTGTTTTCTTAGCTTCGTGGCTGCAAAATTCAATTGCCTTTGCAACCGAAGGAGACATCAGTTGGGCTGCGTATTTCACTCGCTGCCGTTCTGTTCCTGTGACACTTGAGTGTTTTGCAGTAAGACGAGGGTATAGTTTCAGCTCCTTTCTGTCCATTTCTAGCAATTGTTTAATGGGTTCAGTATCTACAAAGCTGCCGTCACTGAGATGGTAGCCTTTGTCCAAAAAGTGACTGCGAATAATTTAAGAAGATGTGGAGCATCTGGAAACACATATACATTGCGATCTGTATCATACGGATTTTGAAAATAAGTTGCTTGTAACTCGTATGCCAAGTGTTTTCCAAAGTCCCCTGTTTCCACCACCCAAATAGCTTACGTATGCAATTACAGGGTAACCAGCAAGCTCCAAAGCAGCTATCACATTATAAAGTGATTCTTTGGAGAATGTTTCGTCATAACCATAGTAGATAAGCTGCTTCCACTTGCCAATTAAACCACGAGCAAGAAACACAAAAGCCTTTTTATTAGGGCCCATAGCCACATCGTTCTTTTTGCCGTAACAAACACGTTCTGAAATGTCCATTTCATCAAACCAACTAACGGTAAGTCGTTCTTCTTCCTTCATGTCTTTTCCTTGCATTTTCATTAAATGAATGACGTTATTTAGCAAACCAGGCTCACATTAAAAATGTGTAACCCATTTCTTTAGAGTTGACAGTGCGGGTAAAGGAAAATGAAGCTTCATGCGTATATAATCATAAGCACGTTTACTTACAGTACGCAAAGCTTAAGAAATATCTTCACTCGACCAACGAGTTCGCTTCTTTCCCTTCAAAAGAAAATTTATCTGTCTTTGGTGAACATTGGATTGAGTAGTTTTATAGTTTTTTCTTCCACTAGCATTGGCACCGATTTCTTTAGTTTTCTCATTTCATCTTGAGCACTTTTAATTTCTGTTCTACTACGTGTTACTATTAAATTATTTTTTTTCACAAATCTTGGCTTCTGTGATCGTCGACACGATCAATGACCATTGCACGTTCCACGATAAAAATTTAATCCAAAAGAAAAAATGGAGCGAATCGACGCACGTCTGTCTCCATGGTGTGCTCAAAGTGATGTAAGGATAAACAAGATGGCACCGACCTTGGTGGAAGGTCAGGCAGCGCGCCAGGCTGGAAGAGAGCCAAGTTTACGGGAAAACATAAAAAAGGAGTTTGTTATTTTTAAAATGAGCAGCGAAAGCATAAAATAGTGATTTTTAGCATAATTACTGAAGGAAAGTATTTTAGGATAGTAAAAACTAATTTACCCTGTTAAAATTTTCGTTTTTTTTGTGTGTATACAGTGTCCCACAACTTTTAAATACTGTTTACTCAAGTTTAAAAAAAAATTTGATTTAAATAAATTTGCTTTTTTTCCAACCCTGATACTAATGTAAAGCCCGAGCCCTAATGGCTTAGCTCCAACTCCATCCTCCACTGAGGCCGTATTTGATCGAACTGAGTGAAGATTTCTTCCCCCCTCCCCCCCAAAACAAATGTAATAAGTTATATAAGGTATAGCGCTCCTCTTATACTGCCCGTTATCAGACCAACTGCACTTTGCTGTTACTCTCTCCGTGTACACCTTTTGGTGTGGTACACTTGAACATGCGCCATGTTTCCACAACATGTGTCACACATCTCTAGAAAAAAAGTTCAGTCCGATGGATAGGCCTAAACAAACCGTAAGTCACGTAATGCACTATAATGACACTCAATATTATGTATTCCTTCAGGAGACGGTTGCAAGTTCTAGAGGCATTGGGACGTAAAAAATACAATATGTCATCCTATTTTGATGTTTTCATCGGATAAGTTCAATAGAAAAATAAAAGTAAACAAACAGAAGCATGTCTAGAAATACAGTGTTAATAATTCCCCTAAGAACTAGGACAATTTACACCAAATAAATGTTTTTATTGAGGATAGGAGCGGTCGGTGGTAGTGTGATCATCATGTTTGTGGCTGGCTCTGTAACATACGCGTTATATTATTTAACGTGGGTCCACCACACAACGAAATGTGTAGCAACCTTACTGCTATAGGTGGGCAGCAGGTGGCAATACCAGCTGAACTCTTATATACTACTAGCTATACCCCCGGCGTAACATACGCCGGTCCCCACTTACCTGAGAGAAATACTGTAGTGGGCAATATGGAATGAAAAGGTCGCCTATTGCCCCCAGCCTCCGAACTCCCCTGCGGCCTACCCCCCCACATTCTCCTATTGTATGGTCCGATTCCCCCCATGCACCCACCACCCCCCGCCCCGGAATTCCCTATTGTGGTCTGAATATCCCCATCCATACTCCCCCTTCCTTTGAACCCCTGCCGATTTGTTTTGTTATGGAAGTCAATGTCTTTTTCCATGGAGGACGCTCAATTGCCAGTTTCTCCGTTCTGATACCAAGCGCAATAAACCCAACAACAATTTAACCAACTTTGAAACTTTTCAAATAGGATCCGTTTGTTACTGATCATTACAGACATATGCCGGTCTAGCAGATTCCCGCTGCTTCAACTCGGCTTTAATAGTCAGCATTATTGAAGCAAGTGTGTTTGTTAGGGCGCATATCCGTTCTCACTGTCGGCCGTCCGTTTTTTTTTCTTTGCTACTGTTGGGCTAATGAGCCCACTCGCGTTCTTGCTGATTATTGAAGCTTTGTTTAATTCTGATCCTAACAATCCTTTTTAGCTCTGCTCCTGAGAAGTCTGCTCCTAGTGATGGGTCGGTTTCATTTTGTTGATTTCGGTTCCGGTTTTGGTTTTCATACCCAAAAAACCTCGGTTTCGGTATCGGTTTTTTGTCACCATCCACCCAAACAGATTTTCCTAATTTTTTTTCTTGCAACAGTAGTATTACTAGCTTCAACTTACTCCTGCTTTCACTTTCACCAGTGTCATAGACCGTGGGTCTAGCTATGGCACAATTTCCCTCTACTACTGTCGTTTTAGTAGCTAGGAGCTTTGCTGTCATTCATACGTAGAAAATGATAATTATTTTAAAAAATGTAAAACAACAAATCATTTTTGGATTTTCGAACACCGTACGAAAAACCGACACAAAATCCGAATCGGTTTCGGTGTCGGTTTTGAGTAAAAACCGAAAATTCAGTTTCGGTTTCGATAACCGACCCATCCCTATCTGCTCCTAAGCGAAATAAATATATAGATGAGTCAGGCTCCGTTTTTTATGTTAATTGTTTGATTTTTATTGTGAACAAGGTCAGCAAATATTTCTGAAAATTAAATTGCGTTTGATGTTTTTATGCACTTGTGGGCCATTTGCCTGTAAGGTGGTGATTTTATTTAAAAATGGTACTTCTATAATTCCGACGGACTAGTGGTTGGGATGTCAGCCCCCTCCTCCTCCCAACACACACACTTTCAGCCATGTTACTTTTACACGCTTTATTTCTGTCCTGTCATAACAGCCGGGTGCTGCAACAATGTCTACAGTTCTGTTTCGTTTTCAATCAATTTCAACCATGCATAAAATTATAAACTGAAACATATTTTTTACTGTATTCTTCTAGATTTGTGTGGTGTTGACTGTTGATGGGTTATGTTGTGGTGACTGGTGGTGTATTGTTGTTACAAAATCAATACATGGATATTTGTCCCCCCCCCCCCCTAAAATGCCAGTGAGGAGTTGCTACTCACTGACCCCCACCTCTGGCTGGGCACCATTTGAGGTCTCAACTGGTATTGCCACCTAAATTATTATTAAGGACCACAATGCGGCTGAACTACCAAGGTGCATTGCCATTTGTGCATACATAATAAGGTGGCTGGAATGCCCCTTAGTTAACAAGGTGTTAATTAATACATTAGTAGGCAATGCAGATATCAGTGATAGATACCAACTTATCACATATGCCACAGGCTATGAAGCTAAAAACTACTTACAGAAGTGTATCGATCATTCTGTAGTGGCATCCCCACACTGCCTCGCAACCGAAGGTCACTAATTCTGCCTGAAACAACAAAATGAAAGTTAATCAACCTACAGCCCTATAATGGGAACCTTGAAACTCCAGTCAGATGGCTTGGTACTACAGTGTTGACATTACTTTAATCTAATAGCATACTACACGAAACTACATGTCATTGTCAATACCGGCAGCTGGCATGGCGATATTTGGAGGTGCACTAGCATTGCCGGTTTGACCAGCCCGAATCGAAAGTTCGTCATTGGCCAGAATATCTGGCATATCCATGTTCAAACTGAATTCCTCTCGATCTTGGCTATGAAAATGAGAGCCGTTGGGTATCAGCGACCGAAGTTCTTTCGACCCGCTCGGTGACACCACTGAGGAAGAATCGAAGATCGGCGTCGCCATTTTGCAAGCCGAGGTGTTCGTAAAATTCAGGCAGTTCAAGTCACGGACAACACTTGTGATTGAAGCTACGTTCCTCGCTGCAATAATGCAGCTACAATCACAGTTGGTCTTGATCCATGCCACCAACCCACGGTCGAGTGGAATGATAGTATTAGGAAAGGTTGGTTATTCCAGAGCTTATTATCTTTTTTCCCGCCACATGACGTCACTGGAGCTTCTGACGTACTTTTGTGCGCATGTGCGTGAGATATTTACGAATTCATTGATTTGCGTTGCGCGATGTATTACATCTACCTACCATGATGCTAAACGGTATTTTTTTCTGGGCGGTTGTTACTTCGACCCCTGTCGGCGTATGGAGCGCCATTACTGCTTTTATTCAAAACTATATTTCACTACAAAATCTATTCTCAATACGCATCGTATTGCAATTCATGTCGCAAAAACATGCATTAAATCCATGCTTCCCAGTTTGAAAATTATCACCAATCAAATCGTGCAGAAAAAAAGATGATGAATAATTTTACCGACGCAAGAAAACACGAACTAAAAATCGAACAGAATCTCGCATAAAATCACGGACAAAATCTCGCATCAACTCTACACGCGAGGTTCCAGGAATGAACAAGCGATAGAGACCTGGGCTGACGAGCTGAACCCTCCTACGAGCTCCTACTACGCTACTCGACCGCAGAAAGGAGAAACGCTTGTGTAGGCAATCTTGATTTTAGGAACCAAATTATTATTTATTTTCCCTTCTTTTTTTTTTACCTCCTTGTATCTTATGCGCCCTTACTTCCTAGAAAGAAATTGTTCCCGGTACACGTAATATTCTCTCTAGGCTTACAGACACGGCCACGAAAATACCGAACGGTGTTTGTTTTTTGGTAGGAAAAAAGTTAGAAATGAATAAATAAATTAGACTACAAATGTTCAAGTTCAAGCTCAGTGGACTTCTCTTCTTACGATCAGTTTTCCCATACAGCAGAGGAGTGTTTTAAAGGCATTGATTAAAACCACTTTCGGGGTTACTAGTTTTTTTTTTCTGTTTTATAGTTTTTTCTTAGCCATATTGTATTTTTTGCTCCGCTGCGTTTTCAAATTCATCTTTGAAATGCATAAATTATTAGCATGTTGGCCTTACTGGAAAAGGTGAAATTTTCTGTAGGTTCTCTTCGGAGTCGGCCTCCTGGTCGTTAAGCAAGAATAATTTTTCGTTTTGAATCTCACTGTAACAGAATTTTCTGAAATTAACGCTCGTAGGTTGAAATTGGATACCAAACCTGCATCATCACTTCGAAGCATTCATATTCTAACGTTTTTGAAAAGTGTAACTGCAATATTACACAAAAAATTGCAAAGTACCGTATGATTTTCACTTAAAAAAGGCTTACCATTCATCATACGCCCCCCCCCCCCACCCCTCATCCCAAAGCTTCAGAGAGTGAACGTTGCAGCTAGTGGCTGGGTAGATGTTTCCTGTGACAAATTAACCCCCTCTTCCTCCTGGGCAGAATACCCCCAAATCAATCGTAAAAACAACTTGCTGTTATAAAACTTTGAAAGAAAAAAGTGTATTAAGTGAGGATTTGGACAAATATGACACTGTGGGACATAAGGTTTGGAGTGGAAAGCTGAAAAGAAGCAAAAAAAAAAAAAATGGTACGCCATAAGGCCCCTTTACAGACGGGTCCATTACAAGAAGTTAACAGAAGGCCTAAATAAAATTAAAAAGTAAGGGGTGGAGCAACTGAAACCTCTCCTTTCAAGGCACAGGGGGTCGTGTTGTGTTGTGGTTTTTTTTCTCGCCATGCTGGCCTACTTGTATTTTGTGACGAGCCCCTGTGTCTCAAGGATGGGACCAAACGTTAAGTTAATTTCGTAACCAAAAACGTACTGAACTCCCCACTGATAAATACTGAGCCGTCCCTAACCAGTAACCATTTTGTAACACATGTTTAGTTCGTGGAAATAGCTGCACTAATGACAACTTACGCACCGGCAAAAAACAGCCCAATTTTACCTGGATGGGAGGTCAAAATTGGTTTCTATTGCCTAAAGGGGAAAAATACACTACCTGTAAATTTCTTGCATTCAGTTCTTGGGTGCCTGTTACCCTGGAGGAAATAAAAACGCAGATACGCCCAGTTCGCACACCCACTGCATTAGCAGGCCTTCTATAAATGGCGAATGGACAAGCCAGTTGCCATCTCTTTTCCTCTCAATATGTCACGATTGGTGACTCAAGAGGGGAGGTTGGGCGGGATATTTACAGGTAGTGGATTTTTCCCCTTTAGGCAATAGAAACCAATTTTGACCTCCCATCCAGGTAAAATTGGGCTTTCTAATTGTCGGGGAAGGAAAAATACACTACCTGTAAATTTCTTGCATTACAGATGACCTCGTCGTTTAGGTGGAGGGCACCATCGTGACGGGTTCCGAAGGGTGCGATCTGGGTCCCCAGAGGCTCGTTGATTGGTTTTGGACGAAAGTCAACCGAGTGGCCAGTGTAGATGATAGTGTGAAGCCATCTGAGTGGGGAGAGATCCTGCCATTGTTGAAGCTAGTCAGCTAGGCGGATTCGAAATTGTTCCTCCTTTTCAAGAATTTTTTATTTTTTCTATTATTATTATATTTATTATTTTATATTTCGAAAGAATGGGATTCTCTTGAAGGTTCGATGGGCTTAATTCCGTAAGATTGTATTGTAGGCCAAACCAAGAAGGTATAGTTCATGTTGAGAGTAGAGCTGGAGGTGCTAGAATGTCATATTGGGGTGACAATTCACTTAAGAATATGTCATGAGATTAAGGACAGGATATTCCTTGGAACTCTTGCATTGAAGGGTTACGGGTTTCCGAATCATCAGAAGGACGAGTTTCCAATTTAAAGTATGATAGAAAGGTTCAGGTATCAGCGACAAAAATAGTCAGTGTTGAAGGCTTTGGATAGTCCATTCCGGAAGGTAGACACATGTCATGAGAAGAGGGTTGGTGTTAAGGGACGTGCGACAACGAAAAGATGTATTCCCTTGCATGGGGGCGGCATAGGGTGCATGGAAGAGTGCGAGTTCGTATGGTTGAAACGAATCGCATTTGAGGTTTTGTTGGCGTGGACCTTGGGGCATTGTCCCATTGCCAGACTTGTCGGGCTATGAATTGGTCTTCAGGCATGGCTTGGTTTGATCTAATCCATTCCTGGGATGTTACTGCTTCTTGGCGTCGAACATTTTCAGGTTGTGCACAGGCTGAAGAATGGTAGAAGTGGAAATTGGGCGTGGTTTATAGCTTACTGTATGGTTACCAAAATGGACTTGAAGGAGCGGAGTGGAATTCAGAGTTTGAGTTCGCTTGTCCGATAATGGAAGCTTTGGTTTTGTTGGCGCACGAAGTGGTGGTTGGGGGTGATGTATCTTAAATATCGGCCTTACTCCAGTGAGGGGAAGGGGTGAAAGTCTCCGGAATTTAGCGTCGGTTCTACGACAAAGTTAGAGTTTTCCTTAATTTTGCTGCTTCTTTCTTGTTGAGGTCAAGTTATGCAGGATTACCCCAAGAGAAAAGCTGGGTCCTCAAAGCGGGTTGGTTTGGGCTTCTTTTTGGCGTGAACGTTAACACCTTGAGAATGACGGTTAGAGGAAGCTGAGCGCAGAAGTCCGGAGGTAAGGTTCCTTCCTGAGTTGACGTTGAAGAGAGTCCCCGGAGCCGGTTGTGGCGGCCTTTTCCATAGTTAGGGTGGTTTGTGAAGGCAGGAGAGGGGCAAGATGATTTAGCAGTGGCTGTGTCCTTTTTCACAACAACGGTCCAGTCGTGAGGGAGGATTGTTTCCATATGGTGTATGGATCCATGTAGTAAATGCAGGTCCTGCGGGTCTGGCAGGAGGGATGTGGATCACAACGGTTGATCAATGAAACTATTGGAGCAGGTGTCAGGCTTCCGGAGTGAGGCGCTTGACGATTTTCCACCGCGTGTACGAACCATGGTGTTGGCGGACATGATGAGCTGTGTTTTAAGGAGGGCGAGTTCAAGCGTGGCGCAGGGAGGGAAGGTGGGATGAGCAGCATCCAATCTGGCAAAACGGCGGATGTCGATTGTGTGTGGTGCAGTTGTGAGCGGTTGTCCGTAACGTTGGGACGTGTGCACGGGAACGTGGGGGTGATGTTGGGGGCATCGTCCTGCAGTGAAGTGCCAGGCGATGTTGTATTCCTCTTGCGAATTTCCCTCGGTGAGCATGAAAATGGCAGATGAAGCCGAGATGGTGATGAGAGAAATGTGGAACAGATGTCACCATGGTTCAAAACGAATAACGAACAGTGTTGACAGGGATTTCACCCGAGTTGGTTGAAAAAGAGTGATGCAGTGGTTGTCTGATGGATCGTAGCAGTGAGCGGTTGAGGGAGGTAAATGGTCTGTTGATGATTGGGTACTGCCAGTTTGGCGACAACAAAGTAATGAATGACTTCATCCAGTGGTGATCCAGTTGAATGGCAGGATGAAGTGAGATTGGCGACGTTATGAGGTTAGGTTGCAAGCGCGATATTGGACGATGAGGATTGGATTCATTAGGAACAGCCAAAACCCCTAGATGTTCGATGGATAATGGTCGGTGTAAAGCAGCGAGCGGCCAACAAGAATGGCGAACGAGAACGACTGAGAAAGTAGCTGTGGCGAACGACAATGAACAGCAGCGATGGTCGTCTAGCCTGTAGCGGTGAATCATCCCGTGAATGATAGCAGGCTTGAAGATGATTACGGCTTGCTGGCAACGAACGGTTCTCCGAACGGCGAACGATCATGCGATTGGTAGACGGCTTGTGAACATCGAACGGTCCCGTGAGCGGTGGAGTAGAGAGCGGCGGACGGGCCAGCAAACGTCGAACGGGCAGCGAACGGCGCACGGGCCAAACGATGAACTGAATGCGTATGGCTCATGGGCTTGCGGTTGATTACGGGTTCATGAGCGGCGAACGGGCTGATTAGCGCAAGGGTTTGCGACGACGAACGGTTAGTGAGCGGCGGATGCTGAGACCGGTGTAGCGAACAGTGCTAGAGCTTGCAATGGGTTTGACGGTGCATGTGGGATGGCTTGTGGATGATGGCCTGACCGGTGACGATGAGCTGTAGGCGAACGACGAACAGATGTGTGGGGGGTAATGGACTTGAAGGCCGGCCAGGTCAACGGACAGCGAACGGCTTGTGAATGGTGAAAAGGTGCATGAACGCAATGAGCTTGAGCGGCAGCGGGCTAGCAACCGATGAATGGAACTTGAGTGGTGAATGGCAGATGGATGCTGAGCAGGACAGGCCAAGGATGCAAGGGAGCATGGACGTAAAAGGGCCTGAATGGTGAGCAGGGTGCCACAGAGCGCATGGAAAAGACGAACGTCAGGTCAATAGACATGTGGAATGAGGCAGTTGATGATGAAAGTCGGCACATCAAGTTGGCGTGCGGTGACGAGTGGCTGGACTTGCTAACAAAGAGCGATGCCGTGAGCTTCAGCGAACGACGAACGGGAACGTCAAACGGAGCGATGAGTTTCAAAGATCGATAAACGACGAACGGGAATGTCGAACGACAAACGAGAAGAGAATGACAGACAACAGGACCGAATGACCATGACGGCAGACTTGAACGGTGGCCGGGCCAGCGATGGAAGAGGCGTCTCAGCAGGAAATTTTCAGGTTGGCCTGTAACAGCGATGGGGTGCTTGTCACAAGGTGAGTGTATCACTTGCTTCTGAGTGTGGACGAACAAAATGATGAAAGTCTACGTTCGGTTAGGACGAACGAGATGAGCGTAGGAGACAGGGAGGCCGAGACAGCAGCATGGATGTTGTCGATTGCGGGCGATCGGTGCAATGAACGGTGACGAACGGATGGGCAACATCATCTTAAGAAGGAGAATCTTTTGTCGATAGAATACCAACAACGAACGAACGAGCGAACAGATTCCATGTTGGGATGGTGAATTCTTCATGTAGTGACGGGTCTTGCAAACGGGAATGACGAACGGAAGACCTTGTCATGTAGTGACAGGTCTTGCAAACGGGAACGACGAACAGAAGACTTCTTCATGTAGCGACAGGTCTTGTGAACGGGAACGACGAACGGAAGACCTCTTCATGTAATGGCAGTAGGGATGTGCGATACTCGAAAAATTCGAGCCGAGCCGAGTATGAAACTTATACTCGAACTCGGCTCGCTGCTCGGGTCCATACTCGAAAAAATCGAGTCCGGCGAAAACGCGAGAACTTCCTCAATTTTTGATCGATTTTGACATTCCAATATACCAAATCGATCGTCTCGACGAGAGCTTTCCAGTGGTGCAGATTAAAAGTCAATAATTGAAATCATTTTCAAGTTATATCCTAAAACTGGAAAACCATGACCCACACAGTCAGCTAAGCACCATCTTTGTTCTTATTATCTTACCAAATTGAAGAGAAACTTGCAAACAAAATATTTTCATCAAATACTCGAACTCGGCTCGATACTCGATTCTTCTGTTGCAAACTCGGCTCGGCTCGACTCGAATTACAATTTTTCTACTCGCACATCCCTAAATGGCAGGTCTTGCGAACAGGAACGACGAACGGAAGACCTCTTCATGTAGTGGCAGGTTTTGCGAACGGGAACGACGAACGGAAGACTTCTTCATGTAGTGACAGGTCTTGCGAACGGGAATGACGAACGGGAACGACGAACGGAAGACCTCTTCATGTAATGGCAGGTCATGTGAACGGGTACGCCGAACGACGAACGGAAGACCTCTTCATGTAGTGGCAGGTCTGGCGAGCGGAAACGTCATGTTGCGACAGGTCATGCGAACGGGAACAACGAACGGAAGACTTCTTCAGGTGGCGGTGGCAACGACGTGATGTTCTTTAAGACCGACGCGATACGTTGAGCTTTAAGGGTCGACAGACGGCGAGCGGGAAGATGCACGCTACGATGAGCTTCAAAGACCGGAGAACATGAACGACGAACGACGATGGGTTTCAAAGATCGACGAATAGCGAACGACGAACGAAAAACAAGATGGCGGGTAACATGAGCGAGTGACTGAGACAGTTGCGTGGAGGAAAAGAGATGACAACTGGCTTGTCCATTCACCATTTATAGGAGGCCTGCGCACGTGACGCATGCACAGTCGGTGTGCGAACTGGGCGTATCTGCGTTTTTATTTCCTCCAGGGTAACAGGCACTCAGGAACTGAATGCAAGAAATTTACAGGTAGTGTATTTTTCCTTCCCCGGCAATTAGAAATATCTTTTTAAGCGAATTTATTTACTGGTCCTCTCCTTCCACCAGAAAGCTAAAAAAAAAAGTACGACTCCTTTTCAGATGGTTCTAAACTGCCTTGATCCCCTATAATTGACCTCCTGTATGATAAAATGTTAAGTTGGTTTCTATGTTCTGTGAAAATCTTTTAAACTTTGCGTTGAACTTAGACTGTGTAGTGTTAGCTCTGACCTATAAAATGGCTGTGCTCTTCACCACGTACACATTTTTATTAAAGTTGTATAACTTTCAACTTTGTAAGTGGTGATAGTTGTGTTTAGTCCTATTATTTTGCTTACAATGTAATTGTAAATAGTTTTAATTAGAATACGATGGTTATTCTAACATTAATGTGCAAATATCTGTAATCTCAAAAAAAAAAATTGTTAGTGTTGTATTGTGACCGACTT
>JAHWFP010267307.1:0-11962 GCA_023313725.1 Lithobius niger | reverse complement strand
GGGGGGGTTCCAGAATTATTTCCTCTTTCAGCCGCAGAAAATATTTTATTGAAAATCAACGAATTCCCGATTTCTTACTCTGCCTTAATATGCATTCAAGGTCAACTTAAGGAAACCGAAATACGAAGGGAGAGTTGATGGAATAAACTAGATCAAACTATGCTTTCTCAGATAAGGTCACCCCACCTTCAGCTGTCAGTTAGTCGGATAGTCGGTTAATATGCTAAATAATAGTCGGATTGTCGGAATATTTAGTTCCATTTTTTAAATTGTACACAAAAATCTGTAGAGAAAATTTGCAAGAAAGGCTAACTTTGGCGGTGTAATTTCTCTTACCCAGACGTGATTCAATTTTGCCGACTTTTGCCGACTTGGCAAAAGTTGGGGGGGGGGCGGTTGCCCCCCCCCCCCCCTTGCCCCCCTCTCGCTACGGCCCTGCCCTCAAATATGTCTAGTCAAATGCAAAATTGTGCCAGTTCATCTTCATGAGCGTTAGACAGCTTCAGGTGACTTAAAGGTGCTTATTTCGCCGAAAGACAGACTGCAGCATCTAGCGCCGTCTACATTTA
Source organism: Lithobius niger (assembly GCA_023313725.1). Lineage (NCBI taxonomy): Eukaryota > Metazoa > Arthropoda > Chilopoda > Lithobiomorpha > Lithobiidae > Lithobius > Lithobius niger. Next base: position 11,393 of record JAHWFP010267307.1, on the reverse strand, counting down.
CTTAGTTCTAAGTGGCACTTGAGTTCAACAAGCAAAGGAATGTGCAAAAAAAATTCTTTTGGCACAACAAACGAGCCACGTGTCTCCTTAAATATTGAGTGTCGCGTTCCTACATCTACATGCACCAGGAAGCAAGCGGTCAAGGTTAACGATGTCACTGTCACAAGATGGCGCCCATCTAGCGGTTCAAAATCTTAATTTCAAAATGGTCGATATATAGAAAAAAGCACCCGTGATTACATTAGGGTTAACTATGCCGCTCACGCCGTGGTGCACGTGGAGGTACCAACTTTACACTCAGTAATTAAGAAAGCACGTGGCTTGTTTGCTTCATAAAAAGAAATTTATTTATATATCCCTGAGCTTGTTGAAAGTAAGGGCTAGACAGAAATAGATAGCAGTAAATGGCTATAGATGCTGCAGCCTGTCATTTGGAGGCAATCCCCCTTTAAAGCTTCAAGAAACTTATGAAAAAATAACTATTCCAGAACTTTTGGGTTCAATTCTCGCTCCACAACCGTAGACAACTGCTCGTTGTTAATGGTTTCCAGTGCCTCTTGGCCAGTGTTACCTCTGGCAACATCCATTCTACAACTTCTGGATTAAATTCTACCTCTGCAACATCCCTAGTGTCAGGAAAACGTTTCTTGAGGGCGACCTCATGCATGTTTTGCCCCTCACTCCTTCGCTTACTCACCTAGACCCTTACAACTTCATTTCAATTGCTCCTGGAATCAGCATTCACCCATCCAGAATCTATCGCACTTTCTCCCAACTGAACATTCGGCAGTGCTTCTGTATTCAGCAGGTTGTGCATCCCCTGGCACTCCCTCGTACACCTTGTTGCTTCTGCTCCTGTAATTGCTATTACATCTAATTTTGATGTCCTGTAAATTTTTTTTTTTTTTTTTGCATATAGGATGTATTCGTTTTTTCCGGTTTCTAGTAGAGGGACGCAGGAATGGGGAAGGATACAGGGGAAGGACAAAGGGAAGGGGAAGTGAAAGGGTCTGTGTCGCTGACTCGGCGCCATCATACTTAATGTTGCGGATGTAAACATAAACTAAATCATTAACATAAAAGACGCAAGGTGGAAGGTTGAATAGATTAAGCTACCTACATGATGCCAAGTGACTAATTCATAAAACTGACATAGTTTCCGAAATCTGTCAAGAGATTTTCTATGCATTTGGGGAAGTACCTCTATCACCAAGGGTGTCCGCACCTTGCAGCACATTCCTCCTCCTCCTCCCCTTCTGTATTTTTGTTACCTCTTTTAGCCCCTTTTTTGTATTTTTTCCTTCATAATACTTAGATAAAATTATGAAGAAAATCCATTTAAAACAAAGGCTCTTCGAGGATCGGAATACTGGTTCGAGGTTTAGAAAAATAATACCTGCCCTTTTTTTCTCGGTTTTCTGATGATGCCACCCCTCCCCTTCTTTTTGTGTTCCGGGGGGGGGGGGCGGTTGGCTGTGGGCTTTCATTATTTTATTTATTCATTCTTAATCAACTGTACAACTAGGTACAAAAAACAGAGAACGACAGGGGGAAATTCCGATCGAGTTAAGGAGCAAGCTTGCATCTTTTTCAAAGTCCTGAAGGCTGAGACACCCTGAATGTGGTTCATGGTGAGCTGGCAGAGTGCTCGGATGTCAGCGTTTGTAGACAGTTCGCTCCATCTACCAAGCTGCACGGGTTCATTGTTGATGACTGTGCCAAGTGGGGTTTGTAAGTTCGTAGGAAAGAGTGTAGGCTATGGCTTCTAGGCCTTTTAAACTCTAATAAAGTCAAGTCAAGTGGGGTGTCCCAGCGATCAAGAGGCCTCCATAGCAGGCCACGTCCAGTTTGTTGCATGAACGTTGGAACATCCTCCAGTGAGAAACTTGTCGCAGCAAGTGACGATGCTTAGGAGTTAAGATTCTGGCGTCCTGCATGCCTGATGGCTCTGAATTTTTCGTTGTAAATAGCCAAAGAACTGACCATTACTCACTTACTGTTTGTCCTTCACTTCACGGTGTATGGCTGTCTTGTGTTCATCGGAGAAGGCTCATCTCTCTTGTGCCAGTCATGGTAGCTAGCTTCAGTGGCTTCGGGCGCAATTTTGTTTCTCCCACAGACATTTCTTAACACAAGCCGCACTTCCTTTGGCTTAGCCAGCACCAGGTACCTTAGATATGGGCTATACCTCATCGTATTCCTGTGCTGGTACCCTGAGTATTGTTAATAATAATAATAATAAACTATTAGCGGCCAAGGGTGTCCCATGAGGCCGGAGGGGGCTGTTCAGAGGGAGGTTGCCCTCCTGTCATACATTTTTTTTCCAGAAATCTAAGCAAGTTTCCCTGGCAAGATGTTCGGGGAGAGCGTTCCAGTTCGTCACGACCGTGTTGGAGAAGAAGTGCTATCTGATTTGAGTTCTAGAATACTCTTTCTGCAATTTAAACAAGTGTCCTTTTGTTTAAATTGCAGAAAAAATATTCTAGAAATCAACCCAGACAGCAATTCTTCTCCAACAGGGTTGTGACGAACTGAAATACTGTTGTATCTGCTGGCTGATGTTTTGTTGTTTGTGTATCCAGTACTGGTTGTTCCACCTCCCCCCGTAGTGCTTGGATTACATCGCTTTTTGTTGTAGGCGTTTTCTGGTCGTCGGCTTGTGTCCAGGAGCGTACTGGCCATACGGGAAAACGGGAGGTTTCCCGTGGGGCCTATGCCCTAAGGGCCTGTCAGGGCTTACTGAAATTTTTGTCATAATGACAAATTCCTATGAAACGCCACAAGAGAAGGGCCTACATTACCCATTTCCCGGGCCTAAATGTCCCTCCCAGTACGCCCCTGCTTGTGTCGGTGTGGCATCATCTATTTCATATGTGTAGCCCCTTGTCAGAGGAACCTATGCACTTGGCAGCAGTATTGGCGAGTTCTCATCTCCTTCTTTGTCCCCTCTTGTTTTTCCCTTTTCCTTCCGTTTCCATGTCAACACGTTTTTGTGGTTTGTGTCCTTTTGTTGTGTTCGTTTGGCGGGTTTCTTTTTTTTTTTTTTTTTTGCAGAGGTTGTGTTCGTCTCGATTTAATGCATGCCGGTTGTGTTTCGTAGGATTTCGTTTCAGGATCTAGGGCCGATAGCTTTGTCGCTTCGGGCTCCATCAAAGCCCAAACCAAACCAAACCAGCTGGTTACGCTGTGGGTTACGCTGTGTGAATAACTGCGGTCACTTGATGTAGCCTTTTTTATTCTGTGTCCGTTTCTAAGTGTAAGAATTATCTAACTCTGCTGCGAGTGCCGTTGCATACTAATAGTGAACCTGGAATTCCTAGAGTTTTACTGCATTATGCATATTCGTTGCACAAACGTGTGCAGATTGGTATCCTCCTGGGGTTTAAAATGAACTGCACAAACATTGGCACCTGTTTGAAATGGCTAAATATTTTAATGATACTTTCTGTGCATCTGACTTAAATGTTGCTTCGTTTGAAACGAAGGACGGTTTACTAAAAGCAGAAAGCGTTCATGCGAGTGAGGAACCGTACATATGTACAGAGTGTGGTTGTGGCTTTTCACGTGAAGCATACCTGACAAGGCATTTACAATCGCACAGCCATAAAAAACAATATCCACCTAAGCCGGACGATGGTTTACAATCGCACATCGATGAAAAACCATCTCCACCTAAACCGGACGATGGTTTACAAGAGCAAGAAAGTTTTCGTACTGGTGAGAAAACGTTTGCATGTGGCGATTGTGGATACTTATTTAAGACAAACAATTGCTTGAAGAGACATCAACGTAATCGGAGCTGCGAGAAAACACACAAATGTCAAGAGTGTGGGGCTGCATTTAAGCGACTCAAAGAGCTAAGAAAGCATTACAAATTACACCCTGGTAACAAACCATACAAATGTGAAGAGTGCGGAGCTTCCTTTCCTGAAAAGTATTGTTTAGAGCAACATGAACTTGTTCATACTGGAGAAAAACCTTATAAATGTGACATTTGCTTTAAAGGGTTTCAAATGAAAGGTAGTGTAAATCAGCATAAACTCATTCATACTGGCGACAAACCATTCAAGTGTGACGAATGTGGAGCCGCTTTTAGACAGAACGGATCATTGCGAACTCATGCTCTTACACACTCTGGTTTGAAACCGCATAAATGTTCACTGTGTGGGGCAACCTTTACGACAACAAGTGCTGTAAGAAGACACAATCGTACACAACACTCGACTGAAAAGCCGTACAACTGTGACATGTGTGGCACTTCATTTTCAAGAAAGGGCAATTTGCAAAATCATGTCTCCGAATGTAACTCTGCTTGACAGACATTTATCGGACGTAGCTCTGTTCGTTACCAGATTTGGGACTGTTACATTTCTTGACCCAGTAACCCAAAATTTTTCGAACCCGTGACATGCTCACAACTGGTCCCAGTAACCCAACTTAACCTGGTGACACAACCTGACAATTCAGGATTGAAAATACCGACAACTTGGTAGTTTACTTTGGTTTAGAGCCATGTTAGAGCAATAACAGTCAACACACTACGAGAACCATTGAAGTTGTACACCAAACGTGCAAATTTTCGATGAGTATATCCCGCTTGCTACCATGGTGGAAGGTAAAGGAGCGGGGTATAATCACACGATTATACACCGGGGTATAATCGGGGTGATTACACCCCGGGACCTTTTCGTTGCACGCACGCGCACCTTGCCGAGCAAAGCTTAAAACAGCAAAGCTTAAAACTGTCAGTTAATGACTGCAGCTTTTGACTCGTATATAAACCATTTGAAAAAATCGTTGTATTCATTCTGATTTTCGTTTTTTAACATCACACTTTATAATTTTCTAGGCTAGTGTCATATAATTTTTCTCCAGCGATTTTTTTCTCCGGGAAATTTTCTACATAATTCCAGTAATTATGACTCTAATTGAAACATTGTTAACGTGCACACCGCAGTAACTGATATGACAGTAATAATACTTAGTAAAGTCGGTGTAGGTGTTGTGGCACAATGGCAGTTGCCTCACACATGAGCTGATTAAATAAACAGTCACATCAGCTGCACTAGCTAGTTGTCGCCGAAAAGTAAATAAGTTGCAAAGTCCTTTAGTTTTTTCCTAGATTTAAGGGTTTGAATGTTGCCATAATTGCCTACTTTGGTTGTTCCTAATCGGTTGTGTATTTTTGTAATGGATCAGGCCAAAAAAGTAGAAGACATACTTACCTGACTGCGGCAGTTCCAACAACAGTGTATTTTATTGCGGGTTGTTTAGGTTGTTTTGTACTTCTATATCAACAGTTTTGTGTTAACCTGGTCCTTGATTATAATCAGGTGAATTTCAATTTTAATCAAGTGATTATAATCGTAACAACCCTGCCTTCAGGTGATGTTGATGGGGGTCTTGGGAGGAAGATAGCCATCTAGTTGTGAGTTGGTCGTTCAGCTTAGGTGTGATGACTTAATTAATTTGGCTGTAGGCCAGTTTCCGCACATTCAACAATCTTTCTCTTGACAGTGGTGTATAGCAATCGACTCTAGCTCCTGGAGATGTTTGGTTCGTAACATTAATTCATACCATCCCAGTTGATCTTGTGTATAGATCACGTGCTGTGGACCGCTATGGCATCTCTCTAGTCTTCATCCGTCATAGCTTGTTCATGCTTTAGAGTAAGGCTGTACCGAACAGATTTAGCTGAACAGATTATGTGCTGATCGACAAAAATCGGTTTGGCGAACAAAAACCTACAGATTTTTGATTTTTGCCAGGCCCTTGACAATAAGTAAATTCTGTTTACCGCATGTTTTTGTTATCTTTTGTTTTAATTTAGGCTAGGCCTACATGTTTTACATTGTGTAGGCTAAGGTTAATAACACACAAATATTTACTTTTATTTGGGTAAAAAAAAATGTATTCCAATGTTTGTATTAGCCTACAAATTTGTTAGACTACAAGTTTGTGTAAACCAGAAAAAATTGTTAAAAATCGGTAGCGATCGGTTCAGTTAAATCGGCTCGGTACACCAATCAATTTGTTGCAGATTGGATCGGAATCTGTCCGCAGAAAAAATGCGAATCAGTACAGCCCTACTTTAGAGTAAAAATATTCACTTTACCACACAAGTTGAACCCACTGCAAAAGTTTGTTTTTTTATTTTATTTTCGGTGATTGGCAATCACCTTCTTCAGAAAAATTACCACACTCAACAAATTTACATCACGGAAACAAAAAAAAGCAGTCGATTTGCATTTCAAAATTCACGCACGTGAGGAAGTGCGTGGCAATCCCTGATCTATACAACAAACTTATGTTGCAACTGGATTACCCACTCTCTGCTGGCAATGGTAAAGTTCACAGTAGCGTTTACAATGGTAAAATTTACCACTGTAAACACTGGTTACCGGTATTTTCGTTGTACATGCTAGCTAACTGTTCTTACTGTCTCGTCTACATATGGAGTTAATCCATAGAGGAGGGCCCAGCTTAAGGGAAGAGGAAGAAAAGACGAGCACGACGAAGAAGACTAGCTGAGGCAAAGAAAAGGATGCCCAAATAAAAGGAGCCATGTACTGGGTGCCATGTGGGGAGTGTCCGAGAGGATATCTAGGCGAGACAGTAAGACGAGTTAACAAAAGTGTTAGTGAGCATGTACAAGCTACGACAGTTGATGACCTGAAGAGTGACGTAGCAGCCCACAGCTTGATCTAGGCACAAGATCAACTGAGATGGTACGAAAGTGATGCTACGATTCAACTCGCGCAGCGAAGAACAATTAAAATCGTCACACCTAAGCTGAACGACTAATTCAGGGCTAGATCCTTCCTCCCAAGACCCCCACCAACATCAACTGTAAGCAAGGATGGTGAGAACCAACAAAGCTGACTGAAGGCCCACTGGCAAAGAAAAGAAGAATCTCGAATGAGTATGCTGCTGAAAATTCGTTAAGTGCTTGTAAGACTCATGGCTCTGGCCTGAAGAAGATGATGTGTAATAATCACCGAAAATTTACAAGTTTGGTGTAGAACTTCACTGGTTTTGGTAGTGCCTTGACTGTGCGTAGTCTCTAACCTGACCGTGTGACCCAACAGTCAATACGACACAATGGATCTGACTTGATCCGGTGACCCAAAGTTGCCCAGTTAATGATGACCCGACTTTTCCATAAATCATTGTTGGTCAGACAATGTTTTACTAAAACGACACTTAAAGGCGAAGTAGCTTCATTTGGCCTGTGCAATGAAATTCGCAAAAGAGAGAATATCACTTCTGAGTTGCGAGGTTGAAAGATAAAAGTCCTGGGTAACAAACACTGCACATGTTGACTGCATAGGAGCTGAAACCGGTGGGACCAAGGAAGTCGGTTCGAAATGAACTGTATTGCATTGCAGTTTGCACCACAATTTTAGACATTAGCGATCCAAAATTGAAATTTAAGTAGTAGTTTAGTGATGAAAGAACTTTTATAACTTTGTTAAAGAATCCTTTTGAAGTAGGCCTAGCCCATTTACAATAGAACAATCATTGTTTTCCTTATGAAAAATCAACTACAGGGGTATAATTGAAAAACTCTTACTTCCAATCCCTACAGAAGTTATTTTTATACCAGTGGCAGTGAATGAAGTTGAACGATCACAATCGTAATACAGTAAAACCTCTTTAATACAAACTTTAAGGGGACTGCTAAAAATGTTCTTATTAGCCATAATTCGTATTAAACAGGTGAGAGAAATTGGACTGCAGCTTTAAAAAAAATAATGTAGCCGGCCGATATACTGTATTCTCTTCATTCGTTCTTGACCATCGCGTTTGCTAAAACGGACGAAACTCTCGTCACTCCAGAGATAGAGGCGGGTAGCGAAGAATGTTTTGCGTGAAATGAAATGAAATTCAAGGGGAAAAACTTTGACGAACAGCAAATTTGTAAAAATAAGCTGAAATTATAAATATTTGGTCTTTTATCTGTACATTGGTATTAACCAAGTTCGTTTTAGCCGAATATATTTGGTGCTGACTGAATAGCTGACCAACCGAAATCGTGAAAAAAAGTTTTTAAGTTATCCAAGTTGTTATTAAAGAGGTTATACTGTATAAAGCATCAGGATATTTAGATACTGGAAAATAAAAATTATGCTATTTATTAGTCACGCAATCACATTCTCTTGTTGAAAAATCTGCGAGACAATATGCCTGTTTAAATAAATAAATAAATACGACACCGGCCTAGAGAGTGATGAATATATGTTTTCCTCTGGTGTGAATTTGAGAGCGTTGATGCGCTGCAGAGACCTGTAAAACGTGAGATGTGCCCTGTGCATTATGAAATATTAAGTGCATATGTGACTAATGTCAGCTGTGGGAGTTAGTATGAATATGAGGTCGTAGATGTGTTAGGCAAGTTGAAGACTAACTGAAGTGAGACCTGTCAGTGCTGCCAGTGCACTGTTTATAGGCATGTTCAGATGTGCAGTGTGTAAATCGCAATTAATGCCGGGCAGTTAGCAGGGGATGTTGGTGATGTGTGTCCTCCGGGAAGGCAAGAGGGGGTGTTGACAGTTGTAGGACCTGGGGTTGTGTTAGATGCGGAGGTCTGTACTATCCATGTTGTTGGGATGGCGAGGTGGCTTGGTACTGGACAGCATCATATGTACGGTGCAGAAGCTAAGTGGGCTTATAATCAATCGGTGATGTGGAGGCTCGCCTAATGGCAAGGAAGGTGGCCTCTGGTTCCACGGGCACCGAAGTCGGAGTGGTGTAGGAATGCATTCCGTGCATTTTGTAATAAATGGATGCCATGGCGCCAGGGGATAGGTGCTGTTATCTTCAGCCTGGCGGCTTGATCATGCTGGGAACGGGAGGTTGTACACACAGGCCCGTGCTGGTCCCGTATCGACCTGGCTGAGTAGCTAGGGGACCATGTTGCATCGAACACCAGTCATGGTGTGGGGTCGTGGCCATCGGAAAGGGGCATCATCGCCAGGCAGTTGCTATGCGTGGCATAGGTGTGGCCACCTCTTTTGGCGGAAACGACGGACACTTGCAACGAGGACAGATCGCATGTCACCGTGGTTGACAGGTGGGAAGCTGGCAGAGAGCCACGTCTTGTAATCTTATGCCATTTGTAACATACAGGTAACACAGTGAGGAGGAGTCTGCGTCTGACAAATGATGATTCTACAAGAGAACTTGTTCTCGCAGGAAAATCGAAGTTCTCGAAGAGTAGAATCTGACAAAACTGTGTTACCTTCACTTCCGCACCCGCCTCCTTGGCGCTCCTGTGGCTCAGCTGCAAAAGACATTGGTATGAATGAGGCGATAGAATGAGTGGGGAGTGGTGTCAGGTGACATAAAATTTGCATAAATTATAGTTGAATTGTATGCAAATTAGGTTAGACGACAAGTGCCGACAGCAAGAGGGATATCCCATTTGTAACATACAGGTAACACAGTTTTGTCGGATTCTACTCTTGAGAACTTCGATTTTCCTGCGTGAACAAGTTCTGTGGTCATCATTTTTGTCCTGTGAATGACCAGGAAAAATAATTGCTGTTAGTTTTTGTTTCAGTGACTTCGCGTATCTTTTAGTTATTTAGCCTGCGAGTCGGCAATATGCTAAAAACGAAGTGACGCGCTTACATGTTTCAACGTAGGCTCGTTGCTCACAATGTGTTTATTATCCCTTGCCTGACTTGACTTTCCAAATCCACCAAAGGCATGCGCGTGCAGCGAAGTAAGTGTAAGCAACTAGACGTCACATAATTATTGGAAAAGGTTAGCACATGCATACAGGGCAGTGGCGGATTTCAGGAAATAGCCTGGGGGGAGGAGGCCCATTTTTTTTTGCTACCTGAATCTTTTAGTAAACGTTCTTTGTTAGTTTTATTTTACACTTTTGCACTTCTAATGCCTGGGAAATGTAAGCCTCTTTTACCAAGAAGGCCCATGATGGCCCTTTTACGTCGAAGGCCGGGGGGCACCCCCTCCCCCCCTCCCCCCTCCATTAAATACAGGGCCCCCACAACAGGGAGGTCAGGTGGACCAGCGTTACCCAGGCCCGCCCACTCAAGGGGCCCGCATAGCCAGAAACATTTTTTCCCAAATTTAGAGTTGGGATAACTATATGTAATTTACTTGATTTGTGAGTATTATGAATACTTCAACAAACAACAACTCCAATTCAGTAGGAATGAGTAGAGTAGGAGCAGGAGCACTGTGGTGCAGGCGAGTCTGCCTATTAGGCAGAGAAGCCTTGAAACTTAAGCAGAGTGGAGAATAAGCCCCAACTTGTTAAGCATAAATTATTGTGGCCGACGAGTATTATAACATGGTGTAACTTTTTTCCAGTTTCAGTCAGGGGAGGGGGTCCCTCTGTTATAGTTAATCACATGCCTCAAAATTTAATATGGGGGGTCCCGTATGCATATACGAATGTGGTGGTTTGGTAGTGGTGTGGTAGTGATAAAGATTAAGAAATAATTAAATCTTTTTTTGGAAATGATAGCAGCTGCAGGAGTCCTGTAACCATAAGTAAGCCTAAGTAAAATGTGAAATTTGTCTATCGTATATGTTTTGAAATCCTGTTTTGTGCTGTTATATTAATTTTTTTTTGTTTTTGTTAATTTAAAAAAAAGCACCCTATGAGAAATGGTAGCGGCCCATACGGGTGTCCAAACTTCATTACAAAACTTCATAAGAAAAAGAGAAAAAAACACAGAGGGGATGGGGGTATTTCGGAACAAGACCCTCCATGGTGCTTCTAGTAGCCTGAAGACCCCACCCCATCAACAGAGGTGGAAGGAGACGGCCATTTGTTTTATCTTTTAACGACTTTTTCAAGTTTTTCTTCGAGACTCAAGCAACCTATGTTGTTGAAATGGTAAGTGTTTTAATGCCTGCGAGTTTTACAAGTTAAATGAAATTAGCGAGACAGATGCAAATTATGCCGTACTATTGGTTCACCAATGAAATCCAATCTTTCTATGCTGACTCAATAAAATGAATTTTTTCAAAAGAATTGCTGCAAACATGGCCGTTTCTATTTGAAACATGTTCAAACAATAAGGAATGTAGAAGACCTCCAACACGTATGTGCATTCACACTGCCTAGCTAACACCCATCTAACAGGTAAACAATTACATCCTTCTTTGACGTGGAAGATACCTCCTGACCGGTAATATGTTGCCACGAGTACATGGATGACACTGAGCATAAAATTTTCGGCAATTTATTGTTGTCTTGATCACTAGTTTAAAAGACACAAACACACTAAAAATAGTCCAACAACGTGGACGCACCCTTGACGATCCACCATCTTGGAATGACGTCAGTGGTAAAGGTGACATCATTCAAAGATGGTGGATCGTCAAGGGTGCGTCCACGTTGTTGGACTATTTTT
>JAHWFP010267300.1:0-11092 GCA_023313725.1 Lithobius niger | reverse complement strand
CTCTGCTGGCAGCCAATCAGGAAGAGGGAGTTGATGACGTTTCAGGCAAGATGGCGCCATAAACAAGCCGTTGCGTATCTCTGTACTCGATCTGTTCGTCACTCAGTTTAGCTAAATATTTTAATTGTTAGACAAATAAAATGAATCGGCACTTAGATAGGAATGCATTTAATAATCGGGGCCATGAAATGGCAGGCAGACTAGGTTCAAATCGCGCTATTGTTCGTCTCCGATCTAAACAGTCCACAGGCCGCAGAGCTAAATCACCTTTAGAAACGATCGTTCATTTCTCACAAAAGTTGGGAAACTTGCGTTCGTTATGAAAAACTAGAGAATAATCCACTGATTCTGAAAATGCGATTGTATGAAACTGAAAGTCTTGCAGTAATTAGCTATGGGCAAAAATATGCATTCATTTTAGAGCCACTCAGAGCCAATCAGAGTCACGCTAGTGTACCGCAGTGTAGCCAAGTGGCTTGAATTCTCGCTTGAATGGAATTTGAGGAGCGAGAAGCGAGAGCTCGCCGGGAGGGTCGGCGAGGAAAACCGCACTCTAGTCCGTGTAGCGTGGCTAGCTTGCTTGCTGGTCTCGCGTAAATGGAGTTGGGGCTTAAGTGCCGATTCATTTTGTTTATCTAACAATCAAAATATTTAGCTAAACTGAGTGACGAACCGATCGAGTACAGGGATACGCAACGGCTTGTTTATGGCGCCATCTTGCCTGAAACGTCATCAACTCCCTCGTCCTGATTGGCTGCCAGCAGAGCGAGCCGAGCGAGGTGGCCTTGCTAGCCGAAAGATTCTGGGCCGAGTAGAAGCACGCGAGACGGCCTCGCTTGCCTTGGCGAGACGTTGTAGCTCGCGTATCGCGTATATGGAGTTTGCTGCGCTAGGCCACGCTTTGCAGCTTTGGTCTCGCGATACTCGCTAGCTGGCAGGTCTCGCGTAAGTGGAGTTTGGGCTTAGATTTAAGCTAGTGAGCGAGAAAACGAGCCGCCCAGTACCATACGGCATGAGAACCGAAGGGAATTGGTATCTGAAGAAACAGGAGGCGGGAAGATTCGTATTTTACTCAGTGTGCCTGTTGATTTTTAAACAGAGAGGAAGAATAACAGAGCAAAGCAACGAAATTGCGAGCTCTAGCAGCTACTGAGGGTTTCTCCCGCATACACTTTGTTCAGATACCAATTCCCTTCAGTTCTCTGGCCGTACGGTACGGTACGGCTCCTGGCGTGTCTGTCACAAAGTAATACCGGAAAAGTAGAAAGTAGACCGGCGAGGAACTCATCTCCTATCTCAGTTGGCCTTGGTAGTTGTATAGCATAGAGATCAGTAAGTAAGTTAACTAGATATAGCATCTTACCTCTTACAGTTCTATGCCCGCGGGACGGTAGAGGTAGTTGAGGCTACTAACACCTATCATAATGCTTAGCTCCATGTTGCTTCATACGCAAAGCATTAGCTGAGGCGTTAGTAGCCTCAACGATCACCAGGACTCCGCGTAGGCTTGGAAGACGTAAGATGCTGTATCTAGTTGAATTTCTAATCTACGTGTTGCATGAAGCCACACGTGCAACGCCGTATTAAGCCCCGTGGAGGCCTGGTGCTAGAGATTTATTGTGGTCCGTCTCCCCCCCCCCCCCCAAGTCCCGCAAAAAAAGGAGAAAATTAAACGATAATTTTTGTAGAAATTGAAAAGTTTTTGATACAATTTTTCAGTAAAATTTAAAAAAAATTTTTTTTATTTAAAACAGTCCTTTATTTTATTTTTTGTGACACTTTTCGTCCTGTGACCCGGTGCTTCAGCACCCCAAAGCACACACCCCTTAATCCGGCCCTACACACACGAAAGGCCTATAATTTTTGCAATTAGGCCAATTGGTGGGGCTCCCAATTTTCTCATCTTGTCGGCTACTTTTTATAGGATTCTTATAAATCGTGAAATGATCCTATATTTTTTGTGTTCCGAATTGAAATACTACCCTGTTTTGTGGTGTGTTTCGTTTCCTTGCTACGCTAGTGATTTGGATCCTGAAAAAAAGAACATCGATTTTCTCCGTTCGTGGCGCTGCAGCGTGGTGTGAAAAAGGAACGTGAATAGGTCAAGCGGGCAAACGCAGCCAAATAAGACATGCACCGACCGTGTATGTGCACTCAAGAGTTTTTTTCTTTCTTTTTTTTTTTTCTTATCGTATTGGGCAACAAAAAAACAAAAAGTGGGCAACAAAAAAACATTGAAAGTGAGCAATAACCCACTGCATCTAGGCAAAGTTGAAGTTGGCTGGGAAACCTCCCATTGAGTAATTCCCATTGCGAATGTGCACTGAGCAATCTCTAGGCATATGCGAAGTAATTTTTCTCAAGAGCACGGTGTCATCAGAAAATCCCTGGTGGAGCCCCTCCCTGGTGCCCTCTGTGTGCGACTTTCTGAACTGGCAATTGTGTTCCTAGCGTGTGTAATTGTGTATGCAGTTTCTCCCACAGATTAAAGAACACTACCGCGCACGGATACGACACTACGCGGCAAAGTTAGGTCTCGTTTTTTTTTTTTTTTTTTTTGTTTTTTTTTGCTGAGTCATGCTTCGCACTTGATTCGCCAGTAGGCGCAGAGATCGCCCGCGATGAGCTTTGGGTATAGAAAGTCCACCATAATAAATACGCAGGCATGCACAGTGGGATCGCGAGCAGCCGCGTCGGCACTTTTACAGAACAAATCAAACAAGCTACGTTTTATCACGAGTTCGAGTCCGAGCTGTGAACGTTATTTTTTTTTCTTTCTTTCTCAGACTAGTGTGTTCCAATAATGCCAATCGTAAAGGCTGACTTTTTGATGATTTAACGCATTACCTTCTAATGTCTTATTATTTAGCTTCTTTTCGGCGTCTCAATTTCACTCTGCTAGTGACATCTGGCGAATAAAGTGCGAGGTGTTACGTCATCACCCAGACGCTTTGCTGAAACGAGGGACCATTTTTGAAACGCAGGCTAGTTACGAGTGTCGTATCTGTGGGAGGGAGAGTTCTTTAATCTGTGGTTTCTCCATTGCCAAACTCTTGTAAACCTACCCACTGTACCCAGCCCTTGATTAAAGTTGGTCGTAGTTGCTGAGTGATGGAAGCTCGCAGGCAGCAGTTTAACGTCGCTTTCAATGCAGCAGTGGAGGGGGTCAGTTTTCCCAGGAAATATGTGGGATCTTTCACATGAGAAAAAAAACACTCTTCCCTCCTCTCGCCCCGTAAAAACGCATACCAGCAGGTGTGAACCCGTTTCGCCACATCCTGTAGTTCCGCCGATTCCAGTTTCGCCGAAAATTAAACGAAAGGGAAATTAAGTGAAAGGGAAATCTGCCCTATTATAAATTTAAAAAAGCTGACTTTGGAGAAGTTAATGATGCATCATACTAATTTATCTTTAGCTTCGACTCCTAAGGAATGAGTAGCGGTTTCTGACGTTATAAATTTAGCCGCAGCGAGCGTGGCAGCTCGAGTGAGGCATGGAAACTTGGGAAATATATTATTCGGCGAAACAGGATTCGGCGAAGGGGGCTTATATCCGTTTCGCCGAAAATTATGACGCTGACTAAAATGCGGCGAAACGGCTTTCGGCAAAACGGTCAAACACTTCCGAGCAAAGCAGTATACACCCCTTCCACACTAGGGTAAAAGTGACGGACTCGAACCTGCCAAGTCCTGGTCGAAGTCGGTACTTGAGACACCGACCTCGACGCAGTGTTTCAGTGTGGAAAGGGTCGGTGCGCAGGCCCGCGCTTTAGGGATACGTTTTGACTCTAGGAGCACTGATAAACAACAGTGAAATAGAAGTAAAGCAGGAGGAGATGGGGGGGGGGCGAAGAAAGAGACAACTATTGCGCTGCGAATGTTGTAGCGAGAGAAAAATTAACTAAAAGTTCGGGCCCTGGTCTCGATGTCGGGGTCCAGTATGGAAAGAAGGGTATCGGGTTTTCTCTTTGTGAAAACGTGGTTTTGCCAGGGGAAATTAGTCGGGGCCCAGAAACCAAAACGCGGTGTTCGGAGTCCAGTGTAGAAGCGGTGATAGAAGTATTAGAGCTTGGTCAATGACTGGAATGGTAGCTATTTACAGCCAGACGTACGATCAGACTAATGGTGAAAGTCTACAAGGCTTCCTTACCTGCCATGAAATCGAATTTGGGATATAATTATATACACTCAGTCCGGTCCTGGTTTCCTGGTTTATTTAGATGGGTTGGGTTGTTTTCCTGTTGATATAGATTTGTTTCTGATTGAAAACGGTTCTGTAATGTGAACAACTGAAACAGTTTAAAACAAACCATCTTCATATTTTGTTTTCTTAGTTCGGAATTTCAAGTTTGAAAAATAGAATTAATAAAAAAATAAAAATAAAAATATACCTCGCCCTGCAGCTGCAAGGCTTCAACTAGTTTTTAACATTGAAAAACGGAACAGTATCCGGTCGTTGTCAATTTTTTTTTTCAACAAGCAGTTACTTAAAGGTACTACATTCCTTTCGACGACGTTTTTCTCAAGCCTCCACATCAATAATAGGCCTCAAACGTCTATTTACTTCCCATTAGTCAATCCCTGGCTAAAAATCCATTCTAAAACTGTGGCGTCTAGGAGATTTTCTGTTGAATATTGGGAACTAATTTAACAGCATCCTGATAATATTTACCTTGCAATAACCATGACGTTTCATCCGTATGTGTGCATGTACTAATTTTTAATCGTTTGCTAATAATTACCATGAGATCAAAAATCTAAGAGACTAATGCGGTAAAAGTTAAAATTATTTATGCCAATAGATCGCCGAAGAAAAATTCTAAGATATTAGCCTAAAAAATTATAAAGTGTTAAAATGCGAAAATCGTTCCGGTTTGTGACAACACAATTTTTGCGTTGAAGCCCTTTCTCTACTAGGACCAAGGCCAAGTGAGATAGTAGCTACTACCTCAGTTGGCCTTATATTACTACGCCAAGTCTCGCGAAACGGTGCGATGGTAACATGCTCGGGCGGATATCTGCGCGTGGCTGTTAAAGGACAAGCAGGAATGTACCTTTAACGAAAGCTAAGCAGGATTGAGGAAACAACCTAATGTTTCACAAGTGTTAGTTTTTATGCAAAACTGCCCATATTGTTTTACAATACTTAATTTACTTACCTGCTTACAGAATGAAATCGTTGCTTAGCGACGGAGGCAGGTTCGGCAATACAGTCAGAAGTATTGTTTTTGGAGATAGGCCGCGAGTGACAAGTCTTAAAGCAACAATTTTAATTTCACGTAGTTTATACGTGACACGTTTTTATTAGCTTTTAAAGCCAATTTTAAGTAAGTTTTTAGGTTGGTCTCACCGCCACTCCCGAAGTTTTCAGGTCAAATGTAAATAGGCCAACAAGTTCCTGTAGTAGAGCTGCCAGCTTATCAGTTGACATCCTTTTGGGGTGTTAACTAATGCCCTCGAGTGACAGGAAGCGACAACAGGACAAATCGGCAGCATCAGCGGCGCTTTCGGCGGCCATATTGTATAAACCTAGTCGTGGGTGCTAACTAGGACAATATATGGTAAACTCCGTTTACCGGACAAGCAGATTCACAACTGAAGGCGCAGCCAGGATCGATACTTCCGCTTTGAGATTATGGGATGGCAGCCGCCACAATAATTTTCATACACTCTAAAAAATCCTGGGTTAAATCGTTAACCCAACTTGGTGGTTGTGCATGTTGGGTCACTTTTTAACTACAATTGGGTCACAAGTTCTTTTAATGACCCAATATAAAAAGTAAACAAAACCCAACTAATTGGGTCACTTCTATTAACGAAAAATTGGGTTATATTTTAACGAAGGACCCAATCACAAAGTAATGACCCACAGTACCTAGTGAGAGTTTCATGAACGAATTTTGTTGACCCAACAGTGGGTTATTCATTTGGTCGATCGTTGGGTTAAATTTCAATAAAAGACCCAATTATAAAGCAATGGCACAGCACCTAGTAAGCATTTTATGAACCAATGTTGTTGACCCAACAGTGGGTTATTCATTTGGTCGATCATTGGGTTAAATTTTAATAAATTACCCAATTATAATGTCATGACACAACACCTAGTGGCAGTTTTATGAACTAATTTTGCTGACCCAACAGTGGGTTATTCATTTGGTCGATCATTGGGTTAAATTTTAAGAAATGACCCAACTATAAAGTAATGACACAGCTACCTGGTGGCAGTTTTAGGAACGAATTTTGTTGATCCAAGAGTGAATTATTCATTTTGTCGATCTTTGGGATAAATTTCAACAAATGACGTATTATAAAGTAACGGCACAGCACCAATTGGTAGTTTTATGAACGAATTTTGTTGACCCAAGAGTGAATTATTCATTTTGTCGATCTTTGGGATAAATTTCAACAAATGAAGTATTATAAAGTAATGGCACAGCACCAATTGGCAGTTTTATGAACGAATTTTGTTGACCCAAGAGTGAATTATTCATTTTGTCGATATTTGGGATAAATTTCAACAAATGAATATTATAAAGTAATGGCACAGCACCAATTGGCAGTTTTATGAACGAAGGTTCTTGACGCAAGACTGGCTTAGGTCGGTTGGTTGGTCATTGTGGCAGTTTTTGTGAAGGAATAACGTTGAGCCAAGAATGGGCTATAATTTTGGTCGCTCATTGGGTTAAACTTTGCTAAATGACTGAATCGTAACAATGGTAGCCCACCTAGTGGAAGTTTACTGAACGAACGATATTAATCCAGTAGTGATTTATTTCTCTTGAGTTACAATAATTTTAATAATCAGCCAAAAATTATAATAATTGCTTTTACTGCATTCAAATGAGTAAAAGGAGTCAACAAGGTGTTGAATGAGAACTAAAGTAGCCTCAAAACTAATTTGGCTCATTGTTCGCTTCTTTTATTCATTCGAAATTTGGTGTTTTTACTTTATTCTTATTTACTGTATTCCGGTATGCGTCTAAAATTTTGTAAATACTAGGGAAGTGTACCTACGTCATTTGATGCTCAAAGCGAGACCTAGATTTAGCACCACTAATCCCCCTCGTCCCATTAAAAAAAATATTGCGTACGACATACAGATTAAATTCTTCGTCTCGTGGTACTACAGATGTGTCTTCCCCTCCCCCTCCCCCCGACGTAAAAAAAAGCTATTGCACACAATACAGGAATTCATCAGCTAGTGGTACACCATATAATTATGTCAAACCCCCCATAAAATAAAACATTGTACACAAATACAATTAGTTCATTTGGCTCGTGGCGCCCAAGATATGGCACCCCAGCTTTAAAAAAAAATCATGCAATCAACATACAAATTAGTTCATCGGGTCGAATGTGAGGCTGGAAAAAAGGTCTGCAGAAAAAAGGTGGTGGTAAAAACAAGGTTATGCAAGAAAAAAGTCCGAGTAAAAAGGGACATGGATAAAAAGGTCCAGCGACAAAAATGTCTGGGATGGAAATAAAATGTTGAACTTGTTGTCCTGTTGGGTGCAAGGCAATTTGGTCACGCATAATTCCGTCTCCAACAATTTGGCCCTGAAAACTTGGTCTCTGACAGTTCGACCCCACAAGAAGACCACAAGAAGACCATCTACGACAATATGGTTCTTAATTTAAAATTTCCCGAGTTAATAAAAAAAAACTTTAAAGTTGCGGACCAATATATGACACAGTGGTCTCACTTTAAGTTATCTTAATTTAACACTAAATGTTCGCGGCATTTTGGGTTAATACAGATTAATTGCACAGCCAAAGTTTCATTCTTAATATTTCCTGGCAGTGAGCTTCCGGCAGTTTTGATTTGGGAGGGTTTTAGGATGTTATCATTCTCAAGCAAAGCGCCCTCCCCCCAGTTCTGATTGAACTGAGGCTGATGGGCAAGCAACAAAAACTGAAGACAGGTTTTGGGTTACTTCATAGAGCTCAACTCGTTTGCAACTTATGTTCGTAAATCTAATTATCCACTCTGTTGAGTTTATTTTATTTTTGCGCGGGTTATTTTTCGTAGAGTTACATTTCATACGGGGCCGAACTGTCGCACTATTCATAAATGTGTGACCGAATTGTCATGTTGTTGTTGTTATTACAAGGAAGTTAGGTTAGGTGAGTTGCCATGGCTTGAACTTCATAACGCAGGATACAGAATTCACAAAGAACGACATTTAACCGGATAATTCATCCCCAGGTTTTTTTGTTTCTTTATTATTCTTGCGACATAAACAAATTATAAATAAAAAAAATAACTCCTTGCTTATATGGAAATACGAAAAAAAAGGAAATGACATATCAATGAATACTTTTACACTATTTAGTAGTTGGCAGTTTTTGTTTTATTTCTTAATGGTTGGCTTAACCAAAACGATACTATTAAACTTCCTAGCCTACAAACCTATTTCCATTTCTCAACCTGGAACATTTAATAAAGATTTCGCAATTTTGATTTTAAAATTTGTTTACCGACCTCTAAATGAGAAACAAATGTTGCTTGGAATTTTATTTTTTTCCATGTTTCCGAATAAGCATGGAAATATGCCTTCAACATTTAAAACGTTATTGTTGACCTCTACCAGTTTTCTCATTGCGTCGGCCGAAATTCTAACTGGAAAATCGTCTAATGGACAATAACATGGCTGCGGTTTCTGATGTTATATGTGTAACCGCAGCAAGCGCGGTAGCGTGAGCGAGGCAGGGATGTTAGACTATTTTCCATTATACGAATTTCGCTTTAGAGGATTTTTCGTTGTATGGTATACGATCTTCCAGTTATGCGTGTTTCTAGTTAGACGATCATTCCTCGCCCCGTTTTATTTACTACTCGTCTAGGAATAACAGGTATCATAAGGAAGGACGTCATATTCCATTCTAACAAAGAAGGAAGAAAATTACAACGATAAAAGACTAACGCAAACAGTTCGTCCCCTGACAATTCGTCACCGGTTTTTTTTTTCTTCAGTTAATAGTTAATGTGCAAAATTGCACTAAAAAATACTACATGCTTGTGGGGGAAAAAAACCACCAAAAACATCAAAAACTGAAATTCCAGGCATTTTTTTTCCTTTTCAGAAGTCATAATTTTAGAAGCCGACAAGTCTACGTTCTTTCAGTGGTTGGCCTGGTTCAATTTGTACAATAAACTTAAGAAACTACGAAGAAATCCAAAGAAAAAATTCATGAAAGGAAAATCCAAATGAAATAAAATCCAAACAAAAGAAATCCAAAGTGCAAATGCTAGGTCAATATTGCCTGGGCTTTTTTTTTTCTGTATTAGCACTGCGTTCGTCTTCGGGTTTTTTTTTCTTTGCCAGTTTTTCCCTTTTTTTTTTTGTTGTTCACACCCCCCCCCCCCCCGCTCCCCTTCCCCACCAAGTTTAATTTCAGCTTCTTTAAAAGTAATAAAATGCTTTTTATTTTTCCTTAAAACTATGTGCGGTACGGGAAATAAAATATTAAGATCTCGTTTCTTCTGACATTTTTTTCTTCTTAAGATCCCCAACTAATTACATTCCTGTTCTCCCTCCTTCACTCTTTCGGTGTTTTATGTATTAATGAAAATTTTGTATGGCGACTACTGGAAAAAAGGGAAGACCACAAACAGTAACATCAGTATTAGCCATCTGAATGTTTAAGTTTCGAACATCTGAACGTTCCTTACCCGGCAAAATTCGAGCCGAGACAACTAACCTTAACGAAATCAACAAACCCAAATCGAATTTAAAAAAAAAATCCTACTTACGGAGTTAATCAATGAAACTAACCTAACCTATCATAATCTGTAGAAAAAAATCCCACTATCGTACAAAATTTATCCTCCCTGATAAAATTCGGGAAAATGACGATCAGTTAATTACTGGTTTTAATGTAAGTGCATATCATGAAAATAACGCACTGCTTTGTAAGGTTTCTTTTAACTTTTGAATCTATCTAGGGAGGAGGGACGGCCTCATGAAGTTCGGTTGTTTTTTTATCGATTGCCTAGTTATTAAATTAAAACTAGAACCACATTGGATGATGGTATTTATTTCAGTTTTATTTCCATGGTTTGGATTTATAAATGTTTTTACATAGATTTTTTTTTTTTTTTCTCAAGGGGATTTTAAAAACCTTAAACCGAAAACAGCGGGTTTAGCACAAAAACCATTGGAGCTCATACCCCCACGAAATTAGCAGCTGTGAAGGTGCATAAACAAAAAACACAGAGTTCGACTCCATTTTGAACTCCAATTCCAGAGAACAAACACTGGCACATACCAGCCTCCATGCACACGCATACATTACCAATTCCTTTTGTTTTTAATGTTTATGTGTTTTATTTGTGTATCATACGAGCTTTATGGAAGTTGTTTATGTAATTTATTAGTGGGTGTTTGTTCATGTTTGAATTCTGTGTGTTTTCGACACCATAACATTCCGTCCTCTTCCTCAAAAAAATATTGTGATTAGTTGCGGAGGAGGAGGGGGGGGGTAAAAGAGAAAACTGTATAGCTTACTAAACACAGAAATGTGTGATAAATGACTGTTTCTGATAATATACGTACAGCCACCCAATAAATTTTTCCCACTCGCAACCTAAGGGGAACAAGGAAAGGAGTGGGTGGATAAAAGAAAAACCTGTGCACTTTGCTACAAGAAGGAATTTGTGATTAGTTGCAGCTTGCTACCTGAAGAAATTTATGATAAGTTATGGTTTCATTTAATTTTGGGGATGAATGGTCTGGGGACGAAAAGATCACAGAGTCATCCTCGTAGGAAACGCGGCAAAAATATTTTTACCGAGAATCTATTTTGTGATTCAGGTTGCGGGGTGGGGGGAGTTATAAGAGAACAGATGCAGGGTTTACAAATGGCAAGGTCAAGGGCGAGCTGGGCCCACAAGTTGCATGGTTTTGAGGGATGACTGAAAGAAAAGGATATTGGTATTCAAGCGAAGATAGGTGTCCATTATAATCCTTTAGCGCCTCAGGGAACACTTCGGAAAAGTAAAAGATGTAATTGGACCGCACTACGACATCTGCACTCTATAAACAACTGAAATGTAAAACTAGAAGGAAACATGCGTAATAATTAAATAATAA
>JAHWFP010267298.1:2246-29621 GCA_023313725.1 Lithobius niger | reverse complement strand
GACTGTTTTACTTCTATTTGTGTGCAAAAACGGAAGTGGGTTGCATTTTTATTCGCAAATCCAATGTGCTTCGGATCCGAGAAAAAAAATTCTGACTACGGTAGGTACAACCTACAGACTGTCCCCAATTGGTGGAAATTGTATTCCAGAGCCCATCATCTTCCAGAATACTTCCAAATTTCGCTTATCTTCCCTCCCGACTAGGTAAAAGAAAAAATTCAGCAAAATTCATCCGCTCGGATTTTTATTTCATGCTTTTTCCATCCCGAAGGTTTGGAAATATGAACTTGCCTATCCCGAAGGTTTAGGTTCAAATCACGGCAGGCCCCCAAAATATGTGACGTACTCGGGGAGTAGACGATTGAAGTCAAGGATAATCTCAAAGCCAATTTACTCCTTACTGCATAGCTAGGGGACTATGCACTGAGAACACATATTAGGCATAAAACACAAGTTTAGGAGCTTGGTCGTATCCTGAGCTGAGTCCAGGGAGACAACCTTTCGAGTTGTCTGCCCCACACCAAGTGGCTTCCCATGGTCCATGCCCTCGTATTTATGCGTGGGCCAGAACAATAGAAGTCGCCTGAGGCATTACGTTGCGTAACCGCTAACAGGTTGGAGCCGGCTGTAACTGGTTTGATCAATAGAGTAGCCTCGTTCCCGGCTGTTGGCGTTCGGCCAAGTTCCGGTGTAGACGGAAGTTGACAGGACGCCAAGCAGCTTATGTAACTGCAAGGTGCACCATGTGCGTTCACACAAGGTGCGCCCTGCTATTCGTAAATAGCGTGTTACATGCCTTTTAGTTCTTCGGTGAAGAGGGAGTTGAACAATTTTAGTGGTTTGCCAATATGGGGACCGACTGGATTGATTTCCCATTTGTCACTTCAATGAAACCATCTTGTCCAGTGGCTGTCATAGATTCGGTTCGTTGATGCTTTTATTGCTTTACTTGTGATGCGTGATGCTTCATCTCCATGGATTCCTGCCTCCTTGAGGAGTTTGAGGATAGTAGCCACCCGTGTAGGCGAAGGATGAAGAGATTTTTGTTGTGACAGTAGGTCTTGCATCAGAGGTAGGCTTCTTGGTGTGTCTGTTAGTACATTTAGAAGTTGGGGGAACCAAGCTGCTGCTGGCCAGTTTGGGGCTATTAGAAAGAAGAGTCCTGATCTCGATATTTTTGCCAGAACTTGTGGAAGGAGTTTGAATGAAGGGAAGAAGTAAGCGTAAAGGATCTCCCATGGAAACGTCAGGCGTCTACTGCTGTTGCCTTCTCATCTAGAACAGGACTGAAGAAGTGGGGGAGTTTGGCATTCTGCCTCGTGGCGAATAGGTCGAGCATTGGGGTGCCCCAGATGTTAAGAGATATTCGTAGATGGAGTTCTTGAGAGACCATTCCCCTGATGGTGGCTTCTTTCGGGATAGGGAATCTGCAATAATGTTCCTGTTGCCTGGGATGTGTAGTGGCAGGATTGTCGTTTTGAGTTGGATGCAGAGGTTGAAGATCGACAAGGTTATCTCGTGTAGTTTCCTTGATATTGTTCCTCCCTCCTTCTTGATGTAGGCAATAGCTGCGGTGTTGTCCGTTTGAACCTGTATAATTTTCCCTTCTGCGAGATGGCGAAAATGGAGAAGGGCTTCTTGGATTACTTTGAGTTCCCAGATATTGATGTGACCGAGGTCTTGATTGGTCCAGGTTCCTGATATCTGGTGTTGTGCAATGTGGGCTCCCCACCATACTTGAAAGGTATCGGTGAGAAGGAGTAGGTCTGGTTGAAGTTCGTGGAGAGGCACGGATTGAGAAGAGTTGTGATGTCCGATCACCAAAGAAGATTCTACATGGGGAGGCTGGAGTTCGTTGGTTCGCGCTCGTTTGGAAGAGCATCGGGATCCCATTCGTCGATTCAGAAGTGGTGGAGTGGTCTGGTCATCCATCTGCTGTATGGGACAAGATTCGCCATGGAGTCCCGTTTTCCAATGAGAGTGTAGTTCAATTCCTTTAGAGAGTGTTGTGGGCGATGACGGAATTCCCATGTGTGAGCTAGAAGATCCTGTAATCTGTCTGGAGATGGCAGTATTGTTGCAAATTCTAGGTTGAATGAGACTCCCAAGAAGACAAATGCCTGGGCCGGTTGTAGTCTCGACTTGTTTCGATTGATTCCGAAACCTAACTTGTTGAGTAAGTCTATGGTGTAGTCCCTGTTGTCCTGAAGCTTGGTTGAGTTTGGTTGTTCAAGATCCAGTCGTCGAGGTAGGGGCTGGCTTCCATTTGACTTTGGTGAAGGTAGGCCAAAATTGGTTTAATTATCAAGGTGAAATCCTGGGTGCGGCATTGAGTCCGAACGGCAGGCACTGGAATTGGTATACGTTGCCTTGGTAGAGGAATCGGAAGAGGTGCTGTACTGACTTGTGGATTGCAACATGAAGATAGGCATCTTCTAAGTCGACCAAGATAGTCCAGTCGTTGGGTCTTAGTGATTGGTGAATTGGTTCTAATGATTCCGTTTTGAAGTGGTGATTTTCCATATAACGGTTTAAAGGTTTGAGGTTGAAGATCATGCTTTCTCCTCCTGATTTCTTGGGTCGAAGAAAAATGTGGCTGCAAAACCCTGGTCCGACTGGTTGAGGGCAGAGGAGGATCGCTTCTTTTGAAATTAGGTCTTGGATTTCTGCTGAAAGTTGAGACTTCGGAGGTGACACATGGTGCCAGAGGGGCGAAGGCGGCTTCTTGATAACGAAGGACAAAAGCGTTCGCGTATCATGTATAAGACTTCTTGGTTGTCTATTAGTGCGTGAAAGTGACGAAGGCGAGTTCCTACTGGGAATCGCGCGAAGGTGTAATTGGGTAAGCTTTTGGTTGGTTAGGTCTTCGTCCTGGAGAAGAATGGCGGCTTCGTCTGTCCGGGGTTGAGCCACGAAGGCTGCAGGCTCCGTTCTTCGTCGATCCTTAACGAAAGTACTGGTTAGAGTAGAATTGCTGGTTGTCGTTACGTCGGTTCCCAGATCCCGAAGGCTGTTGTGTCTTCGTTCAGTTGTTATCGTTGTTGTGGTGTTGAAACGAAGAGGACGGAGGTTGCTTGGGAAGGGTTTTCGTGGAAGACGGCTTGGATCCCTTTGGTTTCTGTGATACATCCAGGTGCGGAGCAAGAGTCGGAATCATACCTCGAAAAAGCATGTCGCTCTCGTGGATCGTTTGTTTTCTTAACTTGAACTTCGTGGAGTCGTTTACGTTTGATGCCGTGTTAAGAGCAATGTCTTTTAGTAATAGGGTGTTGTTCAACAGAGCTCTGGTCTACCAATTCATGGTGTGGTACGTTGCGAAGCAGGTCTTCTGGAATAGTTGCGAGACGAGCGACAGAAGTTCCTTCATTGTTTCAGGGTAAGGCAAAGATAAAAGCTTCTCACAGATAGCGTTGACGGCGGTGTTCAAAATATCGACTTGTGAAGGCGCAAAGGTCCAGATGAAGACACTTGTCAATCTCAAAATAACGAAGGATGGGATTTCTGGCCTCTTTGGGATGTAGAGAGGTGTTTCAAAATCCATCTTGATTTTGGCATTAAGATACTGATTCAGAGTAGGTGTTGAAGTTCTTGGGAGTGGTCACTCCCCCCCCCCCCCCATTGGGCGGAAAGGAGGCTTCCCTACTTGTCCTGGGTGGTGTTAGTTCTTTGTCTAGTTCCAACGGTTCGCTGCATCCGAGATTGGCACCCCCGTTGCGAAGGAGGCATGTGAAAAGAGTAGTCGGCTAACTGTGATCTTGTCACGTAAGGCAAAGTTAAAAGCCAGTTGTGAGAACTCTGTTGATGGCCAGGGTGTCGGCAGACTTGGAAGGCTTTCCCCCGTCTTTAGCAGATCGGCCAAGGGTATGGTGTTGCCGTCTTCGGTGTTGGAATCCTCCAGGAAATAGATCCGTTGAGGCGGAAAATCGGGATGATCGGTTCATTGGCGATTGAGCGCCGCAGCAGAATCCAAGTTGAAAGCTTCTTCGTGCGGGGCTGGAACTAAGGGTAAAACGGCGTCATCTGGTGAAACCAAAGGGCAGTGCTTCTTTTGGAGAAAATGAGACTAAGAATGAGATCTCTTGTGACTGTTAAAACGAAGATAAATCCATGGGCTCCTTCGGTGTAGGGTGAAGAAGAGTGCGAAGGCGACAGCGTTCATCCTTCAGCCGTTGGTAAACGTCCTTTGCAGACGGTTCATTCTTCGTCTTTGTTGGTAGACGTCCTCAGGTAGCGAAGCTGAGAGCAAACGAAGGCGACCTCAGACCAGCGTGCGAAGAGTAGTAGTGCCAGTCATGTTGCCATCTTAGGAGGCAAGGCAAGAGCGGCAACAGGCGTCGAGGGCGGCAGTCTTCTCCTGGGCCTCGTCGGTAGAATGGATGTACATTCTGGCGATGAAGTTCAAAAAAAGTGAAGGGTGGGAAATGAAGTGGCGTGGTTACGATCTGGAGAAAAAATTCTGGGGAGTGAAGGCGCAAAAGCACTTTTATAGAGAAGGGTTGCGCCCGCGTGTTATGACGCCGGCGGCTACAACACACCGAAAAACCTCCAGGGAAACAATGTTCGAGGAACTAATGCTAAAATTAACAGGTTACGTACTTTTTCTTAGCGATAACAAGAAAATGTTTTTACAAATTAATGGCCCATCATTAAGGTGATATGAAAAGTGTTTTGTTTTCTGTGTAAGTTTCAACACAGACGTCAGCAGAAAAAAAGTTACATGTGTAGCCGAACTGGGTTGATTCAGATTTTAAACTCTACTGAGGTGTTTTTGAAGTGGGCAAAGCTTTCCTACTCTATTTGGATGCCATCAACATTACAGTGTTTGTAAAAAAAAATTGATGCAGTTTCAGAAAACGGGAATCCTCACCCTATTGTTGCACATTTTCGACCAGCAGTGTAATTCGTCTGGCTTCATCAGGAACTCAGTGTTAGATCTTGTTACGTCATTGTGGGAGTCACGATTCGAACATGGCGTTCGGCCAGCAGTGTAATTCGTCTGGCTTCATCAGGAACTAACAGTTTTTAGATCTTGTTACAACGTCATTGTGGAAGTCACGATTCGAACATGGCGTTCGACATGATCCACTTTATCCATCAGGCCCACTCTACCAGTACTTTGAGAGTTTCACAGAGAAGTCTTCTCGCAGTAGAAACCTGATCCCCGGAATTGAAGCTTCTTTCATATTCGTCAGGGTGGTTCCATTTTTCAGATGGTGCATGGCCAGGGATTCAAGTCGTCATTGGTGATGATCAAATGGGACATTTGATTTCAGTAGCGTTAATGTGCAGCTCCATCCAATTTCATGATTCGTCTCCATGTGGTGGGATGTAATGCTTCCGCGACTTCATTCTTCATATTGCCCATATGTTGTATATCGCCATATGCGAGCGTTGAGCAGACGACACGCGAGAAGTACAGTGGGCAACGGTTTCCACGCATTTTCAAAAACACTGGCACTCATAACAATGTAAAACAGAAGCAAGCACAAGAAAGGAAGCCTGAAGAAGATAGGAGAGACTGAAATTAACACCACTCTGACTATTAGGCCTATCGAAATTCGCAAAATACCGTACTGAGAGTATTTTTGTTTTTGAATTTGAGCGTTACTATTGTGATCGATTGATTTCGAACATTCAAAGTAGAAGATGGTTCATTTTTTTGCTATGTTGTTTTATCCTCGTCCTAACTCCTTTAAGGGTTTCTCCGATACAAACAGCACTGCATCCCTCACATGGGACTCTGTAAACTCCTCGTGTGTTTTGGATTTTCGAGACATGTCTTCGCAAGCGGCTGCTTTGCCTTTACTTGGGCTGCTCATCGCGCACCATAAGATACGAGGCACTTGCACTACCCTCCACCTAACCTAGGAGGCAAAAACAGCAACTGCCCACCACCCAGTTTTTCGAAGTTTCAAGTACGCGAACATTTTAATTAGGGAACGGTATTCTGGGATAAAAAACTTGTCCGAGTTGCAAAATCTGTTTTTATACCCAGAATACCTGCCCAATTACCCACCGGGCTCCCCTCATTGTTGCAACCAACAGTGTGCCCAAACAACAAAGATGGCCGACGATCTGCGTAACCGCAGCCCTTGAGGTGTCCGGATCCGGCCATGCATTGGGTATGTTTGTGTGATGGATACAGGAATTTTTTTAGTACGACAGAAATTTTCGTTTTAAGCAGATAAAAATGCAAATATTTTAATTGGGTACGTATTCTAGGGATAATAATATATTTACCAACACATGCTGGGGAGTGGTCAATCAAGTGTTTTTCCTTCCCAAAAATACTTTCCTTGTAGCCGATTTTGTTCCAGATGAGGTGGAAATGATGTTAGACCCATGGCCAGCAGTCAAAACGGTACCAACACAGTAACGGGTTCTTACCTACACTCCTAGAATGGTGGCACCTGTAGGGGCAGGATCAGGTTACAGATCACAAGTGTGAGGTTGGATGATTGGGGGGGGGGGGGTGTTTTACAAAATAAAATTTGAAGTACAAATGTATTCAAAATATAATTGTTGATCTGAACCACTTTAAACATGATTTATGGAGTTTAACAATCATAAGGGCGGTACTTAAAAGGAGGGGCTCTGTGATGCCTTGTGCTCATGACAATTGTAGCATGTAAAAAAACCTAGGAATGCACGATAGGAATTACCTAGAAAAACTGTCCCTCTCGCTTTACGGTGCCATGGCTTCGGCTGGCAGCATGACAAACCTCCAAAATAATCAAATGTTTGGACATAACGTTCACAATTTTTTTCTGATATGGTTGAAATTTCTTGACCAGAGCTTTGGTAGTGAAATGCATTCGTTTGGAAGAGGAAATTCCTGCCTCCAGTTCGGAGGTATTCAGGTTTTAGCCCATTCGTGGTGGTAAGGGAGCTGAGTAAGTCTAAAGGCCCCGAGCACTACATAACACAAAACTATTTGCCATAATGTACCTTGGATATTTGTTGCGCTTCCAGCTGTAGACGCCGTACTATAGCACGCCGAAAGTTCTTTTAGTGCAGAAAAACTAAAAAAGAAGGGTAAAAAAAAAAAAACCACAATTACTGCCAATTTCAAGCATTTTGAAACAATGACGTGGCTTTTGCATCATTTCTATAGCAAATCAAGTGTGAAAAATATTCTTTGTGCAGCAAATAATGCAAGCATATGCGTGTTAGCGTAAACTAGCATTTAAACTAACTTAAAACAAGGACAGCATTATGTGTCTCGAGCCAAGGCCAACTCGTGCGTGGCAGGAAGATAAAGCATCTCAGCATTGCTTTGGTAAAATAAGATTTTGACGATGTTAAATCAACTGGCTTGGAGCCAGGAACTGAAACCTGCTGCTTCTCTATCAGATGGTTTTGTTCAAACGGTGGAATACAAAAACGAGTTACAACACGGATACTCCGACGGATGTGTATAGCAGTTATTCACTCTTGGTAGTATCTTAGTCTTTCACTTTTATAATTGAAATCTTTTCACGGTCTCACTTGCCATCTGTGTAAATGCGTCTAATCTGTACTGTCCAAACAAGTCACATAACCTAGTTGTAACACGGTTTTTTGGAAAAGCTAAAAACAAGTATGCACGACTCCGATTCGGCAATATGTCTGTTGAAAATTAGTTTTTTTTACCATTTTTGACTGGGCGATTCGGTTACATTATTTTACTTTCTTCCACTTTGCGAGTTGCCAGCTCGAGAGAGTTGGCAATTCGACATTGCGTACAGTACAGTAATCGCTCCTGAATAATTTGGCGATGCAACCCATTATGAGATGTCATTTATTGAATCGCCCCTCTGTCATCTTAATCGAAGTAGGGTCAGATTTTGCTACTATTTTCTTTTCGACCTTGCGCGGTCAGAAAATTTGTGGAAGGACCTAACCCACGAACACACTTAGGTGGTTGTGTGTCATGGGTAATGGCGAGTTTTTCATCACCGAATGCATATCACATTCTTTGGCCCGATCTGCCTATCGGGCAGGTTAATTCTCTCGCAACACATTGTTGCTCCCAACTCCGCAGGACTTTCCAGTTTACTGGATTTGTAGGGGAGAGAATTAGTGAAATTTCCCGTCTTCTATATTGCCTTTTCTCAGCTAGAAGATATTTGGGATGGGCTTAAACACTGTACGCACTTTTTGTGCGATTTTGAACGTTCATGTACTATTGCTAGTACAGCCCTGTTTCAGTCAGCTCTTACCTAACACGAAACATATGGCACTTTGACTCGTCTGCACAACACAAAAACTTTGTCAAATTACCTTTCCGTAATCTTTATTCAACGTCTTCTGCGTGGGATCATGTTCCGTACGGAAAAAAAGAGGGAGCAGTGGAGATTATGTATGGCAAACTACTTACGGCTAAACCGAGCAGCCAACATCCTTCATCATTGATGCAGTACAGATTTGTAGTTTACAATTTTACCCCAACCTTATGTTAAATGTTAATATTTTTATTTCTACATATTTAAACATGAAATATCAATCCTTATATTCAAAATTATCACATTGGCCTTAATGTGACTTAAAGATTTTCACATCCCTGAAACAAACAGCGTGATGCTGGTGAGTGTAAAAACAAACACAGAATGACTCGACGATAAGTAAGCATTCGTAAGAGAAAATCCTGCTTGCGCATATTACATGCAAGAAAGGACACGTTGAATAAAATAACAGGGAAGAATTTCAGCGTTAGAAGGAAGCGGACAACTTAGAAACCCAAGTACTGTAAATGAAATTTTACACGCAGAGGTTTGAGTCGATCAAAAGGAACGATCGAAAATTGTGTGCAAAGGTTAGGCCTAACGGATTTCACATTAGATCCTGGCAACCAAAACCATCATCTTTTACACAAATATCTGTTTTGAAGTAAAAAAGAACATTTTACCGGCCCCCAGCCGGCCGGCTAAAAATGGTTTCTTTGTGCCTAAAACATACTTAACCTGATAATTTAGCATTACATTCCTCGAATGTGATGTTCCCCTGGAGGTTTCTTCTTCCGGTGCGCAGCCGCCTGCTTGCATACCCCCTGCTGCGCATGCGCGCGGCAGTCCTCCCTTATAAAAGCGACAGCGGGCACGCTATCGGCATTCATTTTACTCTCAATAAGTCAGGCGGTGACTCGAGAGGGGAGGCAGGGTGGGAGTTTGGTTAAGTATGTTTTAGGCACAAAGAAACCATTTTTAGCCGGCCGGCCGGGGGCCGGCAAAATGTTCTTTCTTTGTTGCCAAAACATCTTGACCTGATAATTTAGCATTATCAGTTGACCTCGTCAAGATTGGTGGCGGGCACCGGCCTGACGGGCACCCCGGGGTGCAAGCAGGCGTTCCCCCAAAAAATTTTTATCTGAAAGAAAAAATTTGCACTTTATTCAGAACAGGTGGTAACAGGATTGGTTGGTCTCTTTCGTAGGATTTGGTGGCCCTGAAAAGGACCGTTGTTTGGGACTTGCTTCCTTCTGGGTGGCTTGCTTCCCTTATGGATGGCTTTCTTCTGTGTTCTGAGTGCTTAATGGGGGGTTGACCACAGTTCTGGCTGCGACGATTGGTCCCAGCCGGTGTAGTCCGGACTCTTCTCTTGACATATCCCTTAGGTAGTGGGAGGTGAAGGTGGAGTGGTGGCGCCAGGATGCAGCTGCTAGGATTTCATCTATTGGGATGGCATTGTGGTGGGCCCATGATGTGGAGACGGCTCTCACTTCGTGCGCCGTCACTCTCATGCTCTCTGGAGTTTTATCATAGGCTGCATCGATTGTTTTCTTAATCCATTTTGATATCATGGCTGTTGATGTTTCAGTGGATTGGGAGTCGACCGGGAGGAAGAGTTGGTTCCTTCCTCGGCGGATGTCTTCGTGACGTGTGAGGGCTAGGTAGAAGCGTAATGCTCTGACAGGACAAAGAAGTCGTTCAGGTTCGTTTCTGACTAGGGTGGAAAGAGGTGGAAAGGTGATTGGTTTCGAGGGTTTTTGTGTCTTGGCTCTGAATGTCGACCTTGGGTATAGTGTGACAGAAGAGAAGTTGGGGCTGAAAATGCAGTATGCGGGGTCTGCTGATAGGCCTGGATTTCGGAGCAGCGAAGGCTGGCGGCTAAGGTGACAAGGAAGACCGTCTTGCGGGTCATGAGATGGAGGGAGGTGTCTTGTAAGGGCTCATATGGTTCGGCCATTAGGGACTGGAGGACGAGCGAAAGATCCCAGTCAGTTATTAATCTTCTGGTAGTAGGTCTTTCGTTTTCGTAAGAGCGGAGAAGGGCTGAGATGCGGTAGTCATCGAGTAGGTTGGTGTTGTTGGCGGCTTTGAAGACGGTGTTTAAAGCTGAGCGGTATACAAGTATTGTAGAACCTTTGAGTTTCTCGATGTTAAATAGGTCACGAAAGAAGTTCAGGAGGGTTGGAAGAGGTGGGTTGATAGGATTAGCTTGTTTTGTGATACACCAACGAATCCATTTGGACCAGTGGCTGTCGTACATCCGGTTAGTGGAATCCCTGGTTGCCTTTGAGGCGATGCGTTCGGCCTCTTCTCGATGAATTCCAGCCTTTTTAAGGAGTTTGATGATAGTAGCCACCCGTGTAGGTTGAGGTTTGGTAGATTCGGGTGTAGTTTTGTTCCTTTCTGTTGAGACAAGATCTGGATGAAGGGGCAGACTTATGGGAGTGTCGACTAGTAGATCCAGAAGAAGTGGGAACCACGCTGCCGATGGCCAGAGGGGGGCTATGAGTAGGAACAGGCTTTGGCTTTCTTGGATCTTTAGAAGAACTTGTGGAAGCAGCCTGAAGGGGGGAAGAGGTAGGCGAACAGGTTTTGCCACGGGAAAGTCAGGGCGTCTACTGCTACTGCTGTTTCGTCCGGCATCAGGCTTATGTAGAGGGGAAGTCTGGCATTGTGCCTCGTGGCGAACAGGTCTATCATTGGGGTGCCCCAAATGGTGAAGAGAGATTCGCAGATGGATTTCTTGAGGTACCATTCGCCCGTTGGAGGATTCTGTCGTGATAGGGAGTCGGTAATCACATTCTTGTTGCCTGGGATGTGGAGAGGAAGGAGTGTGATGTTGTGTTGGATGCAGAGGTCGAAGATTTCCGATGTTTGATGGTGGAGAGATCTGGATTTCGTTCCTCCTTCTTTCTTTATGTAGGCAAGGGCGGACGTGTTGTCGGACTGGACTTGTACCGTCTTGTTCGTGATCTCGGGGAGAAAATGTCGCAGGGTGAGTAAGATTGCTCGGAGTTCAAGGGCGTTGATGTGGTCCGTGCAGGTTGATGGCCAGAGGCCTGATGTTTCTTGTGTGCCGAGGTGGGCCCCCCAGCCGGTCCTCGAAGCGTCCGTGAAGAGGAGTAGCTCGGGATGTGGTTCGTGAAGAGGTTGTGTTTTCGTGAGGTTGGTGACGTCGGACCACCACAGGAGAGAGTCTAGGGGGAAGTTGGGACCGAAAGGAACCTGCTTGTCGGGAAGGTCTTGATTGATTGCTTGGTTGTCTATGCGGTGGTGGTGGAGAGGTCTTACCATCCACCGGCCGTAGGGCACAAAGTTTGCCATTGCATCCATCTTCCCGATGAGTGAGTTTAGTTCCCGAGGGGAGAAACTTGTTTTCGACCGAAAGTGACGGACGTGGAGAAGGAGATCTTCTATTCGTTCCGGGGAGGGAGCGATCCTTGCTGAGTGAAGGTTGAACGAGGCTCCTAGGAAGGTGAAGATTTGTGCTGGTGTTAGGCGGGATTTTGAGTAGTTTATGCCGAAGCCCAGATGGTTTAGTATGGAGATGGTCTTGTCTTTGTTCTGTACCAATGTGAGAGGGTCCGGGTTGTTGAGGGCCCAGTCGTCCAGGTAGGCATTGGCTTGGATTTCGTTTTGGTGTAGATAGGCCAAAATTGGTTTGAGAATCAATGTGAAAATCCGTGGGGCTGCATTTAGGCCGAAGGGAAGACAGCAGAATTCGTAGACCTTTTGGTTGTAGATGAACCGAAAGAGGTGCGTGATTGCCGGGTGGAGTGGGACATGGAGATAGGCGTCTTCCAGGTCGATCGAGATTGTCCAGTCGTTTTGCTTGAACGAAAGACGGATGGATTCGAGTGTTTCCATTTTGAAG
Organism: Lithobius niger; assembly: GCA_023313725.1. Classification (NCBI taxonomy): domain Eukaryota; kingdom Metazoa; phylum Arthropoda; class Chilopoda; order Lithobiomorpha; family Lithobiidae; genus Lithobius; species Lithobius niger. Next base: position 17,540 of record JAHWFP010267298.1, on the reverse strand, counting down.
TGGTCGTTTGAAATGTATTTGTTGAGGGGTTTCATGTTGAAAATCAAGCGGGAACCTCCTGACTTCTTTGGTCGGGTGAAAATGGAACTGTAGAAACCCGGGCCTGGCTTTGTGGCGTTCCCTGATTGCATCTTTCCGAAGGAGTTCTGAAACTTCGAACGAAAGTTGAGGTGTTGGAGGTGGGGAGAATTCCCAAGGAGGCGATGGGAGGAGCGGTGGTTTTGACAGAAAGTCCGGACGAAAGCCGTGTTTGATGATGGAAAGGACTTCTGGGTTCTTTGTTAGTTGTAGCCAGGCTGGGAGGAAGAGATGTAGTCTTCCGCCGACTGGAAGGCAGGATGGGTGGGAGGCGTCATTGTCGGCTCTTGCGAGAGTTGTTTTTCCCCGGTGACGAGTGGCGGCTGCGTCGGTCAGGAGTAGCGGCTCTCTTCTGGTTGCGTTGACCGGGACGGGAGCGAGGCTGGTCGGTCCGAAAGGGCTGAGGGTTTTTCGGACGAAAGTCATTCTGACGTGGGGACTCCGAGGGAGCGGCGTCTTGGTCCAGGTCTCTGGAGGAGGGCGGGGGTAAGGTTGCTTATTCTTCAGAGCCGGACGAGAGGTGGAGGAGATCGCTTTATACGGCTTGGGTTTCTTGGCGACGTCGAGGTGAGGAGCGAGAGTTGGGATGAGGCCCCTGAAGAGTGTGTCAGATTCATGAATAGGCTGGTTGCGGAGCCGGTGCATCGTGGAGATGTTGAGGTTATTTGCGGACGAATGGGCGATGTCCCGGAGGAGCAGTGTGTTGTTAAAAAGGGCTCTCGTAGCCCAGTTGATGGAGTGGTACGTGGCGAAGCTTGCCTTCTGAAAGAGCTGCATTACCAGGGACGAAAGAGTGCGTAGTTCTTCGGGGCTTGCGTCCGAGGAGAGTTTCTCGCATAGGGCGTTTACTGCAGTGTTAAGAACGTCGGCTTGTGAGGCGGCCCGGAGACTCAGTTGAAGGCATTTGTCATTGTCGTATAGGACGAAAGTGGGGATATCAGCTTTCTTCGGGATAGAAAGGGCGGTGCCGAAATCCATCTTCACTTCACTGCATAGGAATGCGCATTCCGGGTAGGTTGAAAAGTGGTTCGGGTTTGTGGCGCCGTCGCCCAGCGGACGAAAGAAGCTGTTTTCACGGCCTGGCCTGGGTGGAGGGGGTTCCTTGTCGAGGACGAGAGGGTCGCCTTTGCCGAGTAGAGAGCCCTCGTTGCGGAGAAGGCAGGTGAGCAGCGTGGTGGACTGGCCGAGAAGGTTGCGAGGCTTGTCGTCTTTGTCTCTTAGGGCGAAGCCGAAGCCAGTTTTCAGCCCACAGTTGATGGCAGGAGCGTCGGTCGTCTGCGAGGGCTTGAAGAGAAAGCAATCAGGGATGGTTTCTTCAACCGTCTTGAGAATAGCGGCCAGCGGGAAGACCTGTTCTTCGGTGGCATCATCCGGGAAGTGGATCTTCCTGGTGGGCGTGGGTACGGCTGAAGGAGGGGCTTGCGGCCGAGAGGGAGAAGATGACTTGTGCCTCTTCGGATTGGCAGGGCATTGGCAGGGCGTTGAGCTGCGCTTGTCTGAGCCGTGGCTGGAAGCAACCCACGCTTGCGTGCAGGCGTGTCGGGCGGATGACGTGCAGGAGGGAGGCGGCATGGGGTTGTCTTGCATCACACGGACCGTTTCCTGGACGATGTGCCCGACTTCGCTGCGGGAGACGCTCCAGCCAATTCGGGAGGAATTGGACGAGAGATCCAAGGGAGTGTTGCGGGCTGGGGAGCGGGAAGCTGTAGCACGTTGAAGGGACTTCTTGGCTTCACGGTAGATGTCCTTCGCCCGTAGGAGATCTTGTCGTAGAGCCGAAAGATCCATGGCTTCGACCGGCGGGATGCGCTGGCCGGGTTGCAAGGGAGAGTCCGAGAAGGCGTTGACGCTAGCTTGGAGAGCTTCAGTGGCGGCGGGGATCGGGCCAACGGCGGCAAGGTTGACGGCGGAGATCCAGCGGTTGCCGAGGGAGAAGCTGGTAGAATGCGGACGAAAGAAAGCATGAGAGGGAGCGGCGAGCGAAGTGGGAACTTCGGATGCGGCGGCCATCATCGGGGTAGAATCCAGTTTTCCTGCGAAAGGTACGGGGAACAGCGGCGCGAGGTGGCGTGTAGACACCTCTGGAAGAAAATGAATGCCGATAGCGTGCCCGCTGTCGCTTTTATAAGGAAGGACTGCCGCGCGCATCCGCAGCAGGGGGTATGCAAGCAGGCGGCTGCGCACCGGAAGAAGAAACCTCCAGGGGAACATCACATTCGAGGAATGTAATGCTAAATTATCAGGTTAAGATGTTTTGGCAACAAAGAAACGTGCATTCATATTGGAAGGTTAGTAAAACCTGCATTAGAATCGGGTAACGAAGTGTAGCATAAGTATTTACATTGGCGTAAGCCGAAAGATAGGTTATTTGAAAGGTCTTCATTAGGCGAGTAAAGTGCTGCAATGACAGCTTCGATACAATGAGCCCATCAAAATTGAGTCATTCAAACATTAGGAATTTCCTCTGCATCCCTATGCTCTACTCAGTCCAAAGACGACGTAAAGGGACGTAGATGGCAGCAAAATGCTTTGTTCAATTTAGTTGGTTCATACCAACGTCTTTGCGGTTTGAAGCCCAGAGTGTGGGTCTCAGTCCCCTCCCACCCCACCCACCCACCCACCCACCCAGGACCGGGGAAGGCCACTAAGGCCCACACTCTGGGCTTCAAGATGTAGGTGTGAACCAACTAAATTGAACGAAGCATTGTGCTGCCATCTACTTCTCTTTACTACGTCTTTGGCGTGAGTAAGACATAGAGATGCAGAGGAAATTCCTAACGTTCGACCGGCTGTCATATTGGATGGGCTCATCGTATCGAAGCTGTCATTGCAGCACTTTATTCACCTAATGAAGACCTTTCAAATAAGGTATTCCTTTACCCCCGATTTCATTAAAAATTTCTGAGTTGGGGGCGGGGGGCATGTGTAAGCCAGTTGTACGAAAAGGTAGATCCTTTAACTAAACTTACAATGCCAGAGTTTCACTTTTTTTTTTCAACCCCTTAAAAGGTTGTGAGGGTGTTCTGGGACTTTTGGGAAACCCTGTATGTCAATTTTTTAATATCAAGCACTACATGAACAACAGAAAACTATTTATTTATTTTTTTACCTGATCATTCATCTTAAACTATACAGGTAGGCACTTAAATGTTCAGAAAGCCAAGTACAATCAATCTGATTAAAGCTACAATCAGATAACATTTATAGAAATTTGCAATGAAAGAAGTTCACTGATGTATTTGGCTAATATTTTCTCTGTATGGATACCACTTAAATCTACCAAAGGCACCATGAACTAAAAGTAAATAACTAGATCATTGTTCCTTACTTAAGTTTTAATATTTACAAATCGCAAGTGTAGACATATCCACTATTTTAATTATTTTTTCTTAGCCACAGCAATCCAAAAATCGTGAACATGATACTTCGGGGATTGTATTCCTCCGTAAACTTAAAATGGAATCGTCACACTAAAATCAGTTTTTACTTGTGCTAAAATACTTACCTTTAAATTTAAGCTTAATTTTTTTTTTAATGCTCATTGGCCAATATCGGAGCAAAGTTGCTTAGTTAGGCTTTCCACTGTGGTTGTCCTGCCAACAATTCTGTTTCATTAAAATAACTTTTTCCAGTTCAACGAAAGGGGGATGTGGGAAGGGTTATTTAGCAGTAAGTAGCTCGATTTCTTTCCTAACGGATCGACCACTTTGTTCACAGCCTGTGAAACCTTAATCGATAGCTTCGCTTCTTTGTTTTCGAGAACAAAATTCCTCTATAAGGAAGTGTACTGGATTAAGAATGAAATCTGCCGAAATGGTATTGGCTGGTAAAGAAGGTACATTAATGTTATTCTTCGTAATTCCTGGTGGATAAAAAAAATGCACTGTTTACTTTGAAGGTTAGGCTTAACTGACTGACAGTTGATGATCACAATTTACACTCATTCTTCAAAATCCAGATACAATTGCTCTAATATCTATCACACAGATAGAGAGCAGGTACGTGTGATAGATACTTGTGCAATTATATCTGGATTTTGAAGAACTGAGTGTAAATTGTGATCATCATCAACCGTCAGTTATCCTTGGTGGATCCGACATATTACTCATTCCAAAGACTCTTTTTAAACTTAAATCAATGCATACAACCTGTGCCCAAAACGAAAAGTGACAAGGAGCATTGTTGGATGGACAACAATGGTGTTGAGCCTGACTAAGCACCTTTTTTATTATTTTTTTATTGGGCAGTGAGCATTAAATCAATGAATTTAAGTTAAAATTTAAAGGTTTGTATTTTTAAGGAAAGTGAAAATCCATATTTCCATGACTTGTCATTAAAAATTTAAGGACTACAAACGAGTGTAATCAATAAGGCTGTACCGCAATCTAATACAGTTCCAATTTAAAAAAAAAATTTACAGATACATATATCCAAAATTTAATCCTTAATTTTTTTTTTATCAATGATGTAGTTTCCTTCAAAAGTCCAATGATGATTAAAATTATAAAATAGTTAAACGTTGGGAAGATACTAAGGGATTTACTGAGCAAAACAGATCCAGATGTACCGATATTTCAACGAAAGTTGCCGCTACTGATCCCATACCACGAATATCGGTACAGCCTTAAAATCAGACAATGGAAATTCTTATCACTACTCTGTGGCACAATGTCAGACACTGAACTTTTGTTAGTCTTTCCAGGCCTGGCATTTAATTTTAATTTTACAGGACATTTCCAGGTTTTCAAAGACGTGTACGAACCCTGTACAATAACTTCTATCAACAATTTAGCTGGGTTGCTCTGCTAATTTTTTGAGAACAAACCTAATAGTGAGAAGTTTGCCAAGGTGCCCCCCTCCGAGCTTTCACACGACTTATTTTACTACAGTAAGCCCACTAAAGTAACCTAGCAACATAAATTGCAATGTGATAGCCAACCACTCATTTCTACGCATTTGTTTCACGGAAAAAAATTTGGTACATGGTCATGGTTTCTTAAACAAAAGAAAACCTCCACAGGTTTATTGAACATGGACACTAACCCTTTACTTTAACCAAATCTTTCTTATGATAAAAATCGGGGAACATATGGCCCACATCAACAAATTACATAAGACAATAGGAGAAAAATGTGATTCAAGAGTATTAACCCTGCTTTACGGAACGTGCCCTCTTGGTATATTCCGTAGAAATCCTAACGTATTAACAAGTTGCCGTACTTATCGAGTCCAAAGTATGGTACAATCAGAAAATAAGTCCTTTCACAAAAAACTGTTTAAGCAAGCTGTAGAGTGGATTTCTAGGATATCAATTTTGAAGTAATGTACATATTTCTTCAAGCATTCTTAGGCTGAACTAGCCGCAGGGATTATGTAATCTTGGTCTATGCTATGAACTGTCCGATGTGGACGGAATAATTGGTTGTGTTATCTTATTTGTTACGAGCACTGTCTGTAAACTAAGCGTTGTGTGAAGTAGTGCCTCTGGCTGGATGGTGCTGCAACACTCGTATCTTTATATTAACGTAATACACTAAACTTCCATTTAGGCAGTAAGATTGCAAATATGTAACAACAACTCCATAGGACTGATAGTTTTATTACACATTTTTCCTTCATTACGTAAAGTCAGTTCTTAACCACTAATAATCAAGCATTTCTTTTTGCTGTCTTCTCAGTTTCAAAACACTTTCACACACAAGGAATGCACATTTTGACATTAAATGGCTGGTCCACCAATCCATCAAAATTCAGGTACATGATTTACATCCAAGACAGTTTATTCTTCTTTTTCACTTGCTGATTGCAGCCAAATCCATCAAGTCCAGCAGATCATTTCCGTCTCCGCTATTTTGACTGCTGCCACTGGCTTCTTCTAACAGCATCTCCCTCATCACTTTGGCCAAACTCTCCGAACTTTGTGTCTATAAGAGAAAAGTTATGTGGCGTTCAAATGCAAAGTACTTATAAAAAGTTCAGGCTGGATAAAAACGACAATTTTAACTTTATTAAAATTAGTTTTTACTATCCTAAAATACTTACCTCTAGTATGTGCTAAAATCGTTTTCGATTTGCTTTTCTACCCGATTTCTTAAACCCCTTAAAAGTTTAAAATACCTACAACACTTGCAATGCAATGAGGTTAGCCTACATGCCACTTGGTGCGCAACAATCGTTGCCTCCAACAAGCCAGCGCCAGCCCAACAATGACACTTCGTTTTCCGGAACCCACAACTTTACTTATCCAGGGTTCGGCGAAGCGGGGAGGCTGGGCGGGTCCTACTTGAGTAAGTATTTTAGGATAGTAAAAACTAATTTTAATCAAGTTAAATTGTCGTTTCTTACTATCTGTAAAATACTAACCTCTAGTATGTGCTTAATTTGTCCAATAGCCGGTGGGACAGCACGAACCCTGCTATTCCTCGTTGCATTGCACACCACATTGATAACACAGTACACAACACACCTTAAACATCGTTAGCTTAGACCTTCACCCATCTCAGCACTTGTCTCAGACGAAGGTCCTCAGCCATGGACTGCGATGCCCCACTGGTACTGCCGCCGGGCAACAGTGATGACAACCGTCCACCTTTCCACTGTGTACTGTCCGCTGTGTACAAGGTGCATTTTATCCACATCTTCTTCACCAGGAAAAAGTTCATGTGGGTCAACCCTTCAACACTCCTCGTGTCGGGTTGGAATCTCTCCAGAATGCACTCAAGCAGGAAGTTTCCAATTCAACACCAAACACTGCCTTGTGATGTGTCGTTTGAACTTCAACTGCCTTCGCCCACCTTCTCACTATGTACACAAAACTCACTCACTCACTCCCCAACAACACTTCCAGCTGCCACATGGGGATGCACCAAACCACTCCCATTCGCTGTACTTGTTTCACGAAGATAATGAGCGATGACGGTGTTCTTGTTGGTCCAAGAGCAGGCTGCAACCACATCATTTAGGGGGGCGCAAGACGCAGCCAAAGCCCTCAACTCGTGGGCCCTCACATTCGCAGGGACATCCAGATGGTCTGGCCCTTGTTCATACGCCCGCTTGATGACCTCACAGATCCACTTCCCTATCTTCGCTGGTGACAGTGGTAAGGGAAGGACACCTCCAGAAGCTTGATCCCATTGCAAAAACAACGGAGTGAGTGTAGATTTTGCTCGGTGCGAACGTCCAGACTGCTCCGTCAAATTGGTTCTGTCCATGTAAAGCCGGAGAGCCCGAACCGGGCATTGGGTCCACTCCGTACCCCCTGGATCAGCCACTGGCTTCATGGCCTTAATTACCAAAGGCTTCGGGACCACATCCGGTCTCTGGTTCTTCGCACGGAAATCAGCTGGGAAACCCAACGACACGAATGACCCGTCTCGAGCAAAAGGATGTACTTTCCATCTCTCACCAGAGCAGCCAGCTCGCTCTGCCGAAGCCAGAGCCACCAAGAATAGGGTCTTCTGCGATAGCAGGAGCAACGAAGCCGAACAAAGAGGTTCGTAAGGTGCCAATTCCAAACTAGCCAACACCAACGGTAAGTTCCATCTGGGAAACAATTGCTTAATCCTTGGTCGTGCATTCACAAAGGCCCGAACCAGCCGTGATACATGTTCACTGGTCACCAGCTTCTTCCTTCCCAATGCCGACAAGACGGAGTTGATGGCCGAACGATACCCCTTAATGGCAGTCGGGGACAAGCCTTTGACAAATCGTTCTTCCAGGAAAGATGACAAAGCGGCTTCGGTCGGATCAATTCCCACCTTCTGGCACCAGAAAAACCAAATTTTCCACCGGGCGTCGTAGTTTTTCCTCGTCGAAGAACGCAAGCAACCCAACATCCGCTCCGAAACTCCAGTGGTGAAACCCTCTCTCCCCAAACTTGCCATTACAGTTTCCACCCGTGAAGATGAAGCATAGCAGGACACGGGTGCGTCGTCGCACCTCTGTGCTGGGTCAGGATAGAGTCCGAGAGGGGCAGAGGAAGCGGGTCTTCCTTCGACAGTTCCACTAAGTCGGGATACCACGACACAGCTGGCCAGAGTGGGGCCACCAGAATGTACTCCCCCGGGACTTGCGAATCTTGTTCAACGACGTTTGTAGCAGCGAGAATGAAGGAAACAGGCTGATAGGCCTGAAGGCTGATAGGCCCGTCCAGTCGATGGAGAGAGCGTCCGTGGCCCGCGCTGCCGAGTCAGGGAATGGGGAGACAAATTGTGGGAGCTGGTGATTGAAACGAGTCGCAAACAGGTCCACCCAGGGCTTCCCCTACTTCAGAAATAAACCCTGGCACAGTCTGGGATCCAACATCCACTCCGTTGTGGGTGCTCTTTGACGTGACAGCTCGTCCGCTAGAACATTGAGCTTCCCTGCTATGTGACGTGGACGCAGGTTGAGGTGCAGGGCTTCGCACTGATGAAACAACAGGGTGGTCTCCTCCATCATCGACCAAGAACGAGTCCCTCCGCCTTTCTTCACGTGTGCCACTGTTGTCGTGTTGTCTGTCATGGCTACCACCGTTTTCCCGCACAAAACATCTTTCCAAGCATGCACCGCCAGGCGAATGGCTCTTATCTCCAAAACATTGATGTGTAGCTGACTCTCCTCTTCCGACCACACACCTGCCGTCATGAGTCCCCCGAGGTGAGCTCCCCAGCCCGTGGAAGACGCGTCCATAAAGAGAAGGCCATTTGGCGTCGGGTCCTGAATCGTCACACCCCGGCTGGTATTGAGTGGGTTGGCCCACCATTGAACAGTTTCCACCGGCAGATTGTCCAGAGAAATCACATCTCGCCAGGACAGGCGAGGTTGCCATTCCAATGCAATGGACGGACTTTCCATTGCCCGAAGGGGACCAACTTGGCACAGCAATCGATGACTCCAATAACTGATGCCAGATCCACTGCAGTTATCTCGGTTGCCAGCTGCAACTGATCCATTCGATCCCGTACTTTCTCCACGCGCTCCTGCGATGGCCGAACCGTGAACTCCTTCGTATCGAACTGAGCTCCGAGAAACACAAACTGTCTGCAAGGCACCAACCTGGACTTCTCCAACTTGACTCCCAGCCCCAGGGCCGCAAAGACATGTCGACACCTTTCCGATTGCCACCTGAGCACACCCTCCGACTGGTGGCGGAGCAACCAGTCGTCGATGTAGGCGTGCGCCCGAACGCCCTTCCGATGCAGAAACCCCAAGACCGGACGTAGAACTGCAGTGAAGACATGAGGCCCGGTTGCGATCCCAAAGGGAAGGACACGATACTGATACGACCGACCTCCTACAAACAGGCGAAACAGATGTCGAATCTCCGGGGCAACGGAATGTGCACGTAAGCGTCCTCGAAATCGATGGCAATCGTGAAATCGTTTGGCTGTAATGCGTCTGACAGTCTGGATCGTTTCCATCTTGAAGTGCTGTTTCTCCAGGTATCGGTTTAGCACAGTAAGGTTGAAGATCAGTCTGCTTCCACCGCCTCTCTTCCCAATTACACGTGCCGGACTCCAAAAACCCTTCGAGTTGGCGGGGACTGGCACTACCGGAACCTTGTCCAGCAAAACCATCACCTCTGCCTGAAGTTTCGCATCGAATGGGCGGTTGGTGATCCAAGGAGGGGGTCCCAGAGTTAGTGCCGGTTTGGATACAAATGGTGACGAATAGCCTCTGCTTACAACGGAGAGAGTGACCGCGTCGTCGGTGATGAGTTTCCAGTTGTCCACATGACGACGAATCCTTCCCCCCACCTGCCGGTGAAGTGGAGGAAGGTGAGGGGGAAAAAACATCAATACTTGCTCCTGCGGGGATGACCCCGAAAAGATCCCCTTCCATGTTGCGAGAATCCACGAATGCGTCCCCTCCCCTGAGAGGGTGTAACCCCGGGAAAGGGCGACCTTGGCCGGTTCAAATTCAAACTCTTCCTCTCCTGCGGCATGGCCTGGTGCTGATGCTTCTCCGGCTGCTTTGACTGAGCCTGCTTCTTTCCCTCCGGGTAGCCTCCAATGGACGACGGGAAAACCCCAAATTTCCTCTTCTTTGGCCAAGGGGTCTTTGGCGGAGGCTTAGCCTTGTCCTTAAGCTCCGGGGCCAACGATAGCAGCTTCCCATCAAACAGATCCTCCGAGCGATGAATGGGCAACAACCGCAGTTGTGCAAGCACGTCCGTAGGGGTGTTGATAGCCGACTGCAACACCGCATCCCTCCTCCTGAAGACCATATTCATCAAAAGGCGAAATGCCCAGGCGAAGCCGTCCTTCTGAAACGAAAAAGCCCTCTTAGTTAGGCCACAGAAGTCCCTAACTGCCGGGTCTTCAGCCAGCTCCGGGGGCGAGGACACAAGACGTTTAACAGCAACAGCCGACGCCGAGAAAGCAATCTCCGCATGAGAGTTGGCCCGAACAGTGTTCCTTAAAAGTGCCTCATCCTCTTCATAGTATGCCATTGGAATGGATACCGCCGCAGGCACCTTCGAAATGGAATTTGCCTCCATGGGCTGGGCTGTCCGCACAAAATCCGCCGCTTCAAAAGTCTCATACCGACGCTTATTCGGCGCACCCCGGCCCGTCGACTTGAAAAACAGATTGCGATTGCGCGGGTCATGAGGGGGCGGTGGCTTCGACGCCGACACAAGCTTATCTCCTTTCCGAGTCAGGCTCTCTACATTCAACAACTGGCGAAAAGCAACCTCCGACTGAGGGATGTGAATGGGAACGCTGCGAGCGCCCCCGCATTAACGAAGGGCTCCTGTGGGGGGTCCTCCGGATCCACAGCAGGCGGCACAAACTGTCGACAATAGCCAGAGTCTTTCAAATTCCTGTAGACAGCCGCAGAAAAATCCTCTCATGGTCCAAACTCAGGGCCCTCGTCAAACAAATCGAAGCGCTCTCGGCGCTGACCACACAGGTTTCGCGGCACATCAGACTCACTGGATTTCCCTGGGTAATCAGAATCCTCCGCCCGTCCAAAAAATGTCACTCTCCTCTTCTTTGTCGGAGCGTCAACATCAGACCTCCCCGTGCAAACACATCCCCCACAGACCGATGAGGAAGTTGGAAGCTTCGGAGACAAATGACGCGCCACCAGAGAGGGGCAAGAAGCACTAGCAGCCGACAATCCACGATCGGCGATTGGTGAACGGCGGCTGGCAATTGGTGAATGACGTTTGCCGCTTGGCGAGTGGCGATTTACGAATGCTGTGGGACTGTCTAACACCATCCTGCTCCCTGTGCGATTCGGCTGCATGACACCGCCGATGAGGAACTGTTGAAACCTGAGTACGACGTTTTTCGGCGCCTATCAGACTTGGTGCATCACTCGAAGCTTTGTGGTGGCCGCCACGCTCCGAGTGTGGGTCTTTTTCCCGACTATGGGAACTTGATTTAGTGGCTAAGACTCGTTTTTTTTCATTTTCTCCGCCACGAAACTTTTTTGGGCTAACTTCCTTGGAGTTTACACTTTTGTTGCTTTTCGAATGCTCACTCACTTTAGCAACATTGCCCCGCACTAACAGCTCCGGTTCAGACACGACCGTCTGCTGTTGTGCAGCCACAGACCCTATGCCAACATCCTCATTCAAATTATTCACCAAAGGCAGCTTCCCAGCAACAATAGTTTCAGTTTCGTTACTACAACGCTTCTTCTCCGGACTGCAGTAGATGGCAGCACTTGACTACACGATGGCACGACCGGCGATTGGTGAGTGCTGCCTGAGTAAAAAACGCCGCCATCTCTTCCCGCAGCAAGGCGAAACCTTCGGCATTAGCTTTGCGCTGCTCGGCCGCCAGTTCCAGTTCCTCACGTAATAAGTCCATCCGAATTCCTAAATCCAATTTACCAGCTTACCGCACGGCACCCACGATCAATTCCAAATTCCCTGGGTCAATCGGAGACCGGGCCAACAAGGAAGACACAGCCGGCAATGACGAAACAACCTCAGCTCCGTCCACATTAGGCCTAACCGAAGCGTTCACAACACCAGTTTCAACCACGTTAGGCCTAACCGACGCGTTCACCACATCACGGCCCAGATGAGCCGCCACAGTTTCATCCGATAAAAATACAAGTGGAGCATTGATATCAGTGCTTAAAAGTTCTAACCGACGGTCAAGAGGAGTTTTAGATCCCGAAGCAGATTCCAACAACGCCTTTTTTTCCAACTGCACTCGACGCTGATCAGTTTTTTTCCAGGTATGCAGTACCTTCACCACATTCCTGTCCATAAAATCGCATAAACCACACGTAGATTCAGTGAAATTACAAGGTCGACACTTGCGACAGGCAGGGTGAATATCCAGAGGGGTTTTTTTGCACGAACACATGGGAAATTCTCCCGACTCCAACATACAACGCAGTTTATTATTGTCCGCCATTTTGAAAAGAATCGGCGATTGGCGATAGAATCTCGGAAAGAGAACACAAACGCCGGCGATTCCCAACGAAAAGCAAACGAGAGCAGAGCACATGTTGGTTGTACGCATAGCCTAGCTATAGTTGGTTCTTCCCAGCAAAGAATTTATTTGTATTATTCATATCGTTGGTTAAAATATCATTTGAAACTAAAATGAAAGTAAATATACTACAGTGGATCCCACTTATAACGGACTCTCTTATAAAGAAATCCTTGATGTAACGAAATTTATTTAAATCCCCGGCAAAAAAGCATGTAAATTAGTGAACGAAAATTAGCATATAACGAATTTGCCTTTAACGAAATCCCGCAAGTAACGAACAAATTAAAACGCCGTTGAACAAAAAACAAGCATTTATAACGAACACGCCCCAAAAAAGAAATTCGCAATCAGTCGAGCAGTAACGTCAGGCAGGAACGCGATCGCCCAACTTCCCTCTTCCCTGTGTCTGAGTACAGCAGCCTGCCAAGAGCAAGAGCGCTTTGGTAAGAGGCGAATCCATTTGGCGCTAGAGGTGTGGAGGGAATTGGTCGCTTACAACACGTGGCTGCCATCCCTATCGTGTACGCTGAGACTGCATTCGTCGTTCGTCATGGCGCCAAAACGAAAAGCTTTATCGTTGGAAGTTAAAATGAAAGTGTTGGCTGAAGTTGACAAAGGAAGAGTGAAGGGAGAAATTGCGAAGGAGTTCGAGATTCCAAACAGTACGTTGTCTACAATAATCAAGGATCGGCAGAAGATTGCGGAAAATTTTAACAGCGGTGCTACTACAGCCAACAGGAAGAAGCTACGTGGTTCTTTTTACTCGGATGTAGAGCAGGGGCTTTGGAAATGGTTTAAAGATGTTCGTGCAAGAAATGTGCCGGTAAGTGGCCCTATAATGAAAGTGAAAGCCGAGCAGTTGGCTGTGATCATGGGATACGAAAACTTTACAGCTAGTACAGGATGGTTGTGTCGGTTCCGGCTTCGTCATGGACTGTCTAGTCGCGCCATTGCTGGAGAAAGTGGGGCGGTGGATTTGGCCGCTACGGAATCGTGGCTTGAAAATAATTTGCCCACGTTGTTGAAGAATTATGAATTACGTGACATTTATAATGCTGATGAAACGGGGCTTTTTTTTCAAAACTACTCCAGCCCGAACATTCGCAGTTAAAAATGAAAAATGCTCCGGTGGCAAGCTGAGTAAGGACAGGGTTACAGTCTTATTGTGCACAAATATGGATGGAAGTGACAAGGTAAAACCTTTAGTGATCGGGAAATCTGCTAAACCACGATGTTTCAAGGGTGTTCAGCGTTTACCGGTAGACTACAAAAGCCAGCGAAAAGCCTGGATGACTGCAGATATTTTCCAAGAATGGGTGTTGAAATTTGATGACAGAATGACGAGAGAGAAACGGAAGGTTGTCCTTCTAATTGACAACTGCGGCGCACATAACGTCACTCCCCGTTTAAAGTCCGTAGAACTTAAGTTTTTGCCTCCGAACTGCACTTCAGTGCTCCAACCGCTTGATCAAGGAATCATCAGGTGCTTGAAGTTGCATTACCGCCACAAGCTGGTATTGAGAATATTACTCGACATTGACTTAAAACGCACCACCAAAATTGATGTCAAAATGGCTATTGACATGGTAGCTAGTGCTTGGGGAAAAGTGTCACCCCCAAACAATTGCAAACTGCTGGCGCCATGCAGGCTTTACAAAAGAAAACTTGGTTGACGACAATGCTCAGGAAAATGTCGACACAGATGAAGATGATGATGAAGATGCTTTAGCAGAAATTTGGCCTCGCCTAGGTGACTTGGTTAATGGCACAACTGTTGAAGAGTTTGTTGATGTTTATTCTGAAGTTGCAACAACACCAGAATTAACAGACGATGAAATTGCAGCCAGTGTAAAGGCAAATGATAGAGTAGCAAGTGATGAGGATGTAGCCAGTGATGAAGATGATGTTGAATTACCTGCTGTGACTACAGCCCAAGCAATTGATAGCATTAGGCTTGTAAAACGTTTTCTGGAGAGTAGAGCTGGATTACCAGCAAACACCCTTCAAGAACTCGATAAGATTGAAAATTCAATTGTTTGTGATGTTCTGAAAGTTGTAAAACAAAAGAAAATGACAGATTTTTTTGCTTGAAACGCTAACTGAGCAAGGCCAAATCAATACAGCAGAGTAGGGTACTGTACTACACATGTATTCAGTACATGTATGCTTATGACGGAATGTAATAAACCATACTTGCACCGTATTTATTTATTTTTTGGTTGTAACAAAATTTTGTGGTTTTAAAGGTACGCTAATTTCGTATGATAAGATATAACCATACAGACAATATTTTTTTTTGGTTGTAACAAAATTTTGTGGTTTTGAAAGTAGGCTACAGTTCGTAGGATGACAGGATAAAACCATACACACTATTTTTTTTTTTTTTGGTTGTAATGAAATTTTGTGGTTTTAAAGTATGTTTCGTATAATGATGGGATGTGAGTTTTTTGTTTTTTTTTGCTTTCGTTCATTTTAATACTCTGCACAATACAAAACTGTACGACACCAAATTAAAAATGAAAGAAAGCAAAAAAAAAAAAGAGGACGAAACCGAAGTAAAGCTGTAATAAACCATACTGATAGGCTACTGTATTTGTTTTTGGTTATAACGAAATTTTGTGGTTTTAAAGTAGCATTTCGTTATAAGAGGGATTCGGATATAGTGAAATCCCTGATATAACAAAATACTTGCTGGCTCCTTTGAATTTCGTTATATCAGGGATCCACTGTATCCCCCAGTTCAGGAAAGAGCGATGGAGAAGCCTGGTCGGCAATT
>JAHWFP010267297.1:11220-39963 GCA_023313725.1 Lithobius niger | reverse complement strand
AGTAAGGGTCTAATGCTTAGCACCGTCTTACTGGCCAAATATGACACCTAGACCCTTACAGTCAAAGCTTGTCCGTGTTCCTTACAGGTTTTGACTTTTAGACCCTTACTTTTAACTTTTAACGATTCGTTTTTGTTTATTAATTCGTGTTACTTTGAGAATTGTAATAAATAGGTGTGATGGTGGATGAGGGTTTGGGTATGTGTGACACCTTTATAATTAATTTGTTGTTTGTTTTGTTGCGCCGCCTTTGAGCTCGGTAAATAGTTATGGCCTTACTAACCTGGCTACCGCTAATGTTAACAATAGAAACAAATCCTTTAATCTTCAGTCTATGCCTTGCAGCTGGCGTTTGCTAAATGACATTGTTGCATAATAACAATGTTTAAAACAATGTAAAACAATCAATCTGGTCGTTTAGAGCTCCGTAACCGCTGAACCACTTGACCAATTAGAAAAGGCCTTATGGAAAGGGCATATCTACGAAGCAATACCTGTAAAATGAGCTACTAACCAGCTTTACAGGACAAATAGTTTGACCAGTAGAGAGGACAGACGAAAGGTACATCCTCAGAACAAGACCAAGACCAAGACCAAGAACAAGAAGTTGTCTATTTGGCCCCTCTCTGTATCTCGGGTTTGGCTGGACTGAATTTCACAATTTTTGGACTGTAGACAGGCCTTGACTAGTCAAGGCTAGATTCCAAATTTGGTTTAAAATTCTTCAATTTTGACGGAGTTATAAGCTCTCAAAGTTGAAAGTTTAACACAGAGATCCTAGGTCGACCCTTACTAACACTGGCTATCGCCAGTGTTAATAGATTGAGTGTGGTGTAAAACCGTTCACCGTCTATCTGATTTACATGTTGTGTCTGCCAGTCGCTTTGGCTTAGCCATGCACACTATCATTTCAGTAATTAATTGGGACCATAGGGCTATTTCTCAAAGGAGTGGAAATGAATTTACATCTGGGGATGGAGGGGGGGGGGGGTAAGGCACCCTTTTGCAAGCTCATGAGGTGTCCCCATCCTAGGAAAAAAGCTTGTCCGATAGGTCAAGTTCTCAAGACTGTACACCTTTTGATGGCGTGCAAGGGACTACCCTGTATAAAAGAAACTGCGTCATTCAACAATAACTTACGCTAAAGTATTTGGTACAAGTATCTTTATTTAAAGCTGAACCGCACACAGCGAGTGTACGGTATAAGATAATTGGTTACTATATTTATTTGTATTTAGTTGACATGAAAGGAAGGTCATAGCAGCAACAGAAACAAGTAAAGTAAGCAACCATTCAAGCAAAGAATCCATCTGGAGAACACCGATCTCCATATGGGGGTGGCGGGATGGGGGAACTTATGTATATTAAACGGTGGTCTCCCTTATAAGACCACATGTTAGACTGTTATTGAAAAAGTCGTGTGCAGTCTTACTTTGAAAATCAAAATTCATCATCGTTCACAACATACGCAGTCTTTCAAAAGTTTATACTTCGACGTTACAGCAAATTTTTAACAAACCAAAGTCCTGTTTCGGCTAAAATTGACACTTCTTCTTTTTATGTTGTTTTTATCGCATCTTTCTGTTGGAGATTCCTGGAATCCCTGGAGATTGCTGCAAGGACAATTTCTTCTGAAAATTCGCAGTAAACAAAACAAATGTTTACTTTCAATTTGACTAAAAGTGAGAGTGCTGTTTTGTGAGTCTTGAAAATATGCTAGCTCCTGGAAAAATCTTAGAATGCTTCCCCAAGTCCCCCTGCCGTGATGCTCTTAAGCTCCTGCATTGCATTTCCGTGGAGGCCTGACCCTTCACCCCATCCTACTGCAGAGGTTGAGGGGTGGGGGTGGGGGGGGAGTGTCTGCTTGTGTGCGAGCACGTGCTGAGCATGGGAGAAGTTGTTTTGGTGAACTTAGGTCATCTCGTTAGTTATTAATCTACACACTTTTTGTTGAAAAGTTCTAATAATTATACCACTTGCATTCATTAGATAGTTGTTCGTTTCTGTGTTGGACCTAAAATTTCCATTGCATAATGGAGATGCTTATTTTTGCAGCGCTGTTTTGTAATTTTAGTTGAAATTTTACAGCATTTTCAGTGAGAAAATGTCAATCAGACAGCGAGTAGAAGACTATGTCTCATCTGTCCATACTGAAGTAACGGTAAGTAGTTTGTTACTTTCTTTTATTTTGTAATTTCGAACTCGCGACTTTCATTTTGCAATTTGTTTCTTGGTGGACATAGGTACCACAGAGTGCCCATCCCCATTCAAAACAAAAAAAAAATTCCCTGAGTGTAGAAGAAGAACAAACAAGGTCTAAAGCAAAATAAAACAGATGTGATATTAAATTAATATAATCAAGGGTGGGGTAGGGGGACATAGTTGCTGTTTTGATTGCTGCATTTCGTCGAATTTAAAATGATAAGAGTATAGCAGTCTCCAGAACCAGGCTAAATCATAGCCTACTATAATATGCTGAATATCAAGGGTGTTGTATGGCTGGATGACTAATTAAGTAGTACAATGATTAAAGGCACATAAATCCCTCCGTCCTGGCCGCTTTACTCATACGTCAACTGCGCGAAAATATAGTTCACACGACCGCAGCGCGCATTGCTCTGTGAAACAAGCATAACGTCACATCCGACGCTAGATCACACTCATTTCGGATCCGCGCCATGTGACACGTCGTACTAGGGCTGGAATCGGTTACACGGTTAACCGGAAACCGTTCCACGTTCGGTTACACGGATTATAAAACCCATATCCGAAAAACGTTTGCTGCGGGCACCATTAAAAATCGGCGTTGAACGAGCCAAAAATAGCCAAGTGTCATCATTTAGGCATACTAATCCAAACACTCAAAATCAGTGAAAGTAGAAAGCCAGGGTGGTAGGGGGCAGCTTATTTACAAATAATCCGCATGGGCTTGTTGTCCCATCGAAGCTGCTTACTTTCTTCGAAACAAACTGCTGATTGCCTGTGCGTACACGAGCCAGTTAAAGACAAGCTGGCCAGCATCTGCCCTCCCCGCGTCATGGAGAAGTGGACTCGTCTATACCTAGCACGAACGGCAGGGAAGCGGCGTCATAACACGTAAACGAAATGCGTTGCTACCCGAAAACGCAAACATGTTCATTTTTCTGACTCATAATTTGAAATGAATGGAACATTAACGAAAACATTGTTTTAAATTTTGTTGTTTTGTTTTTGGCTTACGTTGTCGTAAATAGGCCTAAGCCATCTTGTAGAAATTTTAAAGCTACATAAAGTCAAAATTCTTGATAAAGTAAGTACTTAAATTTATCAATGTCAACTTTCTTCTAGTTTAAATCAAAAAATGCAACATGTAGTCAATAATTGTGCTTGTCTTACCAAGGCCTAAATCATATTTTTTTTTCAGCTTTGTTTTTTAATAATGTATTACACAGGGGTGATATTTTTTTGGCTGTATTTTTTGCTGAAAACGGGAAAAACGGTTTTCGTGTAACCGACCAGAAAAAAAACGGTTAAACGGATAACTAAAAAACCGGAAAGTACCAGCCCTACGTCGTACGAATGCTAAAAGGTAAACAAACACTGGCGCAGATGGCTGCACGTTATGATCATCAACGTCTCCTGTCTGTTGCTGCGGTACAATACCCACACGTTAGTTTTATTTGAACGAAGTTGACCAAATAAAAGATTCTGGGGTCTTTATTCTGTATTGATGTCGAAATTTACGTCCTATCGTTGCTGTATGTTACGTATATTGATTTATTGGCGATTTCAAGGAGGCATGCTTAGGAACCGGTCATTATGTAGCGCTTTCTTTTGGGGGGGGGGGGGGAAGACATTTTAAACCCCCACCCCTCTTCTTCGGACAGTAAGTTTACGCCCATGCGACCGATCTCATTTTGTCCTCTCAACCGTTATTTTTTTCCTTGCAGCCTAATTTGTGACTTCATGTTTTAGTATTATGCGGGCATCATACGCGGCGTTACTGTACAGAAACAGCTTAAATAAAAGGCATAAAATTGGGTCTGTTTTAAGTGCACCATCAAAAAAAAAAAAGCGTCTCCCGACCGACCCTAGTTGTAATTTAATTGTCTGCTACGACAATTTACGTCTGAAACTCAATCCGCAATTTAATTTCTTCTCCGCCTTTGGTTTTGCCCATCACTGTGTCAGTATCCTGACACCCCTGACACCCGTTCTTTCCTAGTTTCTTGCGGTAAACATAGGATAAACCTAATTGTCGATCCAATTCTTGTTTTGTCCTTTTATTTACCGATTCAGTAGCAAATCTACTTGGTGGAATAGATAAATGCGTTCATCACTCGCCATTTCTCCTGATAAGCTCAGAACAAGGTTAACTGGGATTGAAGCTGCGTGCCTCGAGAAGGCAGCTACTATCTCACTTGGCTTTCGCTCAGAAGCGGCAAGTCACGTGACTTGAAGTGCACGAAGAATCACTACGTCACAGACTAGGCGTTTAAACATCACGTGACGTCACCACAGAAAGGAGCCCCAGAAGCTTTCTGGCAAAAGTGAGATACTCCTCGGACCGAGCGGTAAAAAAGAAGCTTCCTAGCGTACACGCGCCACATCTGTCACCGGGATCGTACCCTTAGACGATCAAATAAAAGGTAAATGAATTCATATAAAACTATTTCCGGTAATGTATCGAGGAAAACTGTTAAAATATACCGGAGGGAGTTATGTGCATTTAAGTTAATGACCCCTAATTAGTATATGCTAATTATGACTAATTTGCATAATTAGTATTACTATACTGCTTTTAATTGGCCTAGTTGCACACTGTTGACTAACACAATATATATACGTTACAATTTGACCTAGTTATGGAGGTGTTGTTCAGTTTTATGGAACAAATATGTTTTGCAATTTGGGTCAGTTATTTATTATTCCACACATGCTAGTATTGGGTGGAGTGAATACCAAAGCAGTAAAAGATGCTTGCCAGCATAGGTTCCTGCGTAAGTGTCCATAGATTAACTATTCGTCTCCAGCAGACTCGAACGTTGCTACACTTGGTGAATAACTTCTAGCTGGATCGAGCATGGCTGGTAATTAGGGATGTGTGAGTAGAAAAATGTTAATTTGAGCCGAGCCGAGCCGAGTTTGCATCAGAAGAATCGAGTATCGAGCCGAGTTCGAGTATTTGATGAAAATATTTTGTTTGCAAGTTTCTCTTCAATTTGGTAAGATAATAAGAACAAAGATGGTGCTTAGCTGACTGTGTGGGTCATGGTTTTCCAGTTTTAAGAATATAACTTGAAAATGGTTTCAATTATTGACTTTTAATCTGCACCACTGGAAAGCTCTCGTCGAGATGATCGATTTGGTGTATTGGAATGTCAAAATCGGTCAAAAATTGACGAAGTTATCACATTTTTGCCGGATTCGAGTTTTTCGAGTATGGACGCGAGAAGCGAGCCGAGTTCGAGTACAAGTTTCATACTCGGCTTAGCTCGAATTTTCGAGTATCCCACATCCCTACTGGTAACACTTGTACCTGGTCACATAATCTCGTTTATATTGGCAGTAAGTCCATTTCTTCGGAGCACAAAACTGCGGACATTCTTATTTACAATAACAGTGCGGCACGTTCAAGTCATTTACGTATTGTCTATTTTGAAGTTGACGCCGTACAACAAGTAGCGCATAATTTCTTATTATAACTCCTATTCCTTTTGGCTTCATAAATTGTGTTAGGTTACCTCGTTCTTTTACTGGCTTGTCTGTTCTCCTTGTGAGGCAGACCTCTTTTCTTCAGCACTGTTAACTAGTCCCAACATTTCTGCTAGTTCCTGGTGACGATCCTTGTTTAAAGGTTTTGTGAAGATATCGGCAGTATTTCTTCCATGCTCACATTACGTCCTTTACATTATTACATTATTTTAGTTCTTTTGATTTGTGATATTCCCCTTAGTGCACGGATCGGGTTCATCACGAATTGATGGAATGGAGACTCGGATGGTTGATTATTAATGTGAATTACTCTGATTAAAGTACCAGACGAACATCTGGTGAAGCCTTGTTTCTCCATGTCCTTCTCTACGAGTAGTGCCCTAGGGCAAATGCTTAGATACGGTAGCTGACTGAGGGCAAGTCAAGGAGGGCCAGGTAACTCATGGCAACGGCCTGGGGGAATACATTTATATCATGGGAACCCGCCCCTTCCCCCCCGAAATGACCACGCCAGTTCGCCAACAAATCATTTCGAGGGTGAACACGCAGGTTCCAATAATTCAAATTAAACAAGTACAAGTCTGTAAAGCATGCAATAACAATTCTTCGAAATTCTCAAATTGAATCAACAAGTTCAGATGTAAACACAGTGCGGCAGGGGCTGACTTAGTCCGATAAACAGAAACACACACGTGAAGCACAATTTGCGTGAGCTACAGTCTGTTCACGTCTTAGTCCTCAACACAGAATGGTGGAACACCCATGCGTGGTTCTGAAAGTCCAAGGTCCACGACTTAGTTCAAGGAATGCAGTGACACACATCTTCCGGAACTGACCAATCTGCAAGGCGATCATGACAAACCTCCCAACTTTACAACACCACCAAAAGCACACCACATTGCATCTTCACAACAGAGCCGGCTCACACAGATCCAAATGGTACGACACAAACCAGAGAACACGAGCCAGCCCATGATTTCACCGAAGCAATGCTGTACTCCCATCCACTCAATCACAAGCGTTGGACACAGACCCAAGCCGCTCACCATAACTGGAAGAGACGCAAAACCCAAAACGTAACATCCAGGACCTCCTTTAAAACGAGCGCAACAACTTCGTCAGACCAGAGTCTACAATCACATTGCCTCCCACTCAAGAGACTGCTCAAAACAGTTACTGCACCAAAGCTCCTGACCACTCGTAGTCGTAAAGTTCAACAAAAGGCACGGCTGCGTCTCTGAGTAGCCAAACGTAATCATCATTCCAGTGTGGCGGCTTACGAATCCTCTTGGGTCGAGAATTAGTTGAATCTCCTTGCGTGTCGATGTCGAAGTCGTCGACTTCCTGCACTTGGTCTTCATCACCAGAAACCGGTTCATTATTGCTCTCCTCGTGACCCTCGGTAGAACCGTTGTCGTCTTGCTGCAGTGGAACGACATCTCCCTGAGCTTCTTCGTCCCCAGAATCGCCTTCGTCCTCCGCTGGCCCATAGCGAGCCATAGTCATGGGAGGGAAGTATGGCTCCATGTCGGAAATGTTGATCGTCCTGACATCAGACGCATCATTGGTCGCAACGACTTGATAGGTTACCGCCGATTTTTTCTTCAGGACCCTATAAGGGGCTTTATACATGGCTGCTAGTTTTGCCGAAAAATCCAGCCTGAGCATTAGATTCCTGATTTTGACTAGTTGACGAACTTCAAACTCCACTGGCCTGTAGTGCTTGTCTCAAGCTCTTTTGGCGTTGCTCGCTCCTTTTGCAAGGTTGGCACAAACCAAGTCATGGGTCTTCTCCAAAGCATCGTGGTTCCTCTCTCCATACTCCTGCACCGTCATGTCTGACTGGTTCGCTGGTAAACTGAAGAGTTGTAGTGGGTTTCATGGGTCTCTGCCATGCCAGAGATAGAACGGAGTTTCTCTAGTGCTGGCGTGAGGCGTCGTCCTCATGGCATACTGTAGCGCAGGTAATAATGGACCCCACTGATTCTGGTTTTCGTGCACAAATGCTCGAAGACAGGCTTTCATGGTGTGATTCACCCATTCCGTTGAAGTCGCCTGAGGGTGGTAGGCTGTGGTCCTGTTGTGGTGGACACCGGAAACCTGTAGCATGGCCTCAAACATCTTCCCCACAAACGAAGCTCCATTGTCCGAAACGACAAAATCCGGAGGACCCTTGTCTGCTACCACTGCTTGCAAAAATTTTGTTGCCGCTGTTTTCGCTATTGTGAAACGAGTTGGAACAAGCCAAACGAACTTGGTATAGTAATCCACCATGCACAGAATGTATTTATTCCTTGCGTAAGTTTCGGGAAGTGGTCCTACGAAGTCAATGCCAATCATGTGCATTGGATAACGTGGGATGACAGGTTATAAGTTCCCTGCCTTCTTGGTCTGTGCAACTTTGACCACTTGACACACCGGGCATGATCTCACATACTTGACCGTGTCAGCAAATAGTCTTGGCCAATAAGCGACTTGACGTAGTCTTGCGAGAGTTTTGTTGATTCTGAGATGGCCAGCCTGCCTGTGATCGTGGCAGCTGTGTAGATATGTATGCCTAAGAGACTTCGTAACATAGAAGCAAAAGTTGCCATCAATTCTGCCTCTGTCCGGGACATTCGGATCCTTGAAGTAGAGTAGACCTTCCTTGTCAAAGGCATGTCTCTCCATGAATCTAAGTAGAAAGTTTCCTTTCTCCACGCCTGCAGCTTGATTCGGCTTGAAGAAGGTTTTGCAGATTCTTGCAATTTCTGGGTCTTTCCTCTGTTCTTGCTTGAGTTGTGTCTTATGAAGATCTACAACTGGATCGTCTCTCAGATAAAACATTGGAAGTTGCCCTATGGGTAATGGTAGACCTGGAAGCGACTGCAAAAAGTGCATATCCGTCGGCGGATTCCTGGAGAAGGCATACGCAACAACGTTTTGCTTCCCCGATCGGTGAACGACGGTAAAGTCATACATCTGAAGTCTAATGGCCCAACGAGCAGTTTTCCCTGAAGTCTTGTTGTTAGACAGGACCCGCTTGAGTGCCTCGTTGTCCGTGATGAGTAGAAAATGAGCTCCTTCGACGTAGTGTCTCCACTTCTCAACAGCCTCGATCGCTACGAAAGCCTCTTTCTCGAAAGTTGTCCAAGTTTTCTCAGTCTTTCAGGGTTCTACTGAAGAACTCGATGACGATACGTTGGTCCCCTTGCTGCTGCGAAAGCATCGCCCCGAGACCTTGTTCTGAAGCATCTGACTCGATGATGAACTCCCTGGAGAAGTCGGGTAGTCCAAGTGCCTTCGAGTTAAGCAGTTCTTCTTTCAGAGTCATGAAAGCTGTTTGGTGTGTCCTTCTTCGTAAGAATGTAAAGTGGTGTCGCAATTTCCGCAAAGGATCTTAAAAATTTCCCGAAGAAATTGGCAAATCCCAGAAATTCTTGCGCTTTCTTTCTGTTCGTAGGACGAGGGTAGTTTCGTAACGAAACGCAGTGCTCTCTGGTCAGCTTTAGTCCCTTCGCAGACACTTTGAGGCCCAGAACCGACATTTCCGGCATGCAGAAATGGCTCTTGCTTCTCTTTAGATTGAAGTGGTGTTTCTGCAACGCAGCAAAGATCTGTTTCAACGCTTTAACGTGCTCTTGAAACGTGCGGGTGGACACGACGATGTCATCGATGTAGACGATGCACACGGTACCAATTAGTGGCCCCAAGGCTTTCTCCATGGCTCTCTGAAAGCGGCGCTGAAAGTCTTCAGCCCGAAGGGAAGAACTTTCCATTTAAATTGCCCACGGTGGCAGACAAAAGTGGTGTAGTCTTGCGAAGCCTCATCTAACGGGATTTGATGGAAGCCTTGCTCCCCGTCCAAGATGGAAACGTACTTTGCCCCAGCTAGGAAGTTGAAGACTTCATCCGACCTAGTCATTGGGTAGCCATTCACGTGGAACGTCGTGAAACTCGATCTTCTGGGTGTGGCAATTCGTGCGACCCGGTTTTCCTGGAAACATGTCTTTGTGTTTCTCCTGAAACTCTTGAAGATATTCAAACTGACTGTCCGTCATGCTGTTGAATTCCTCAGTCCCTCTGACCATTTCAACCCTCCACATGGGATTAGCTTGCGGGGAGAGCGGGTCAGCACCACGCTGCGAGAGTAGAAACTCGAAGTCCTCATGTCCTGGAAAGTAGCCTTTGTCGTTGACCCAGTCTATGCGAAGGTTGGTTGATTTCAGGAAGGTTTTGCCAAAAATGAACTTGCACGCTAGAGTTTCGTAAGTCTTGAACGGCAGTGTCAGATGTTTCCCATGAACCGTGAAAGGCAGCTCAATCTGACCGACTGGCTTCATGATAGTACCATCCGCAAGTTGCGATTCCGTCCCCTCATACTCTTGGACTGGTGCACGTGGTCAGATTCTGTTAAGAAAGCAGCGAAGAATCGCGCAGTCCGAGGAATCTGAATCCAGCTCCGCATAGAAGTTGGTCTTCTGAATGGTAATTGCAGAGTGTGAGCCGAAGTGCTCGACCTGTTCGACTTGAGAGAAGCCGTCTCTTTCTTCGGGTTCGAACACTCTCTGGAAAAACGCCCAAGCTCTCGGCAGTTGAAGCATTCCTTGTCCGCCTTTCTTTCCTTCTTAGGTTTGGCACCCGTCGCCGATTCTTGCGTAGTCGCCAAACCTTCACCGGAAAGCTGCATCGCTTGAACTTGCTCCGTTGCCTCTGCTGTAGAGTCTTGAGACGTGATGTTGATACTTGTTGCTGCTGAAGACACCTTGACGCTGTGTGAGGACTGATTCTCATTCGGCTTGGTTGCTTGTCTTTGGGCTTGAGACGTTCTTACCTGCTCTTGTTGCCTGACATCCGGTTTGGTCGGTTTCGTTGGGAAACACATACTACGAGGCATGTCATCAATGGCCGTGAACAGGGCATCAAAGGTCTTAATCCCTCTCACCGTCAAGAAGTTCCTACAGCGGTCATTCATTTGATCAGTAAACATTTCAACGTCTTCACCCTCGTCTCCACGTATGTTCATCTTCTTGAATTGGGCATATATTTTGTTTACAAAGTCCAGAGATGGGTCATGTCTTCCCTGTGGCCAAGAATTCATGATGATCAGCCTGTCTCTGTCGCTTTTAGGATGCTTGTATGCCGCCTTTAAAGCCTTGACAATTTCTTGCCAGCTGCTTAGTGGAGCACGCTTTGCTTGCCACCAAGTCCAATATTTTCCTTTTAAATGCGTAGCCATAAGATTATGCAAGGATGCACCTGCAAGCTTTCTTCCTTCCACAAAGATTGTCATGTCTTGAATCCACCCAGAAAGTTTGGTGTCATTATCAAGATCCTTCGGCTTTAAATGCCACGAAACTAACGCTGAAGCCAAATCTCCTTTTGCGGGTGAAGGCTCAGGGCTTTTAGTGACTTGCAATGAGTTGTTACAATCCGAATTCGTGCCCCTATGAGATTTGCTATCATCACGTAAACTTGGCAAACTAGGACTGGAAGTCTTGAGTTCCCGTAGAAACAAGTTGGTTAACTTTTACAGTGATGTCTTTATCAAGTTGACATGCTTGTGTCGATTGGTGATCTTTATTAGCATCTTGCCGAGGGTCAGGGTTGAGGGTTTCCGGTGACGAGGAGAGATTGCTATAGCCTTGCAAATCCGCCTGCACGGCGATAGTGTTGCCACCTCGCGCCGCAGCTTGCGTAGCAAAACGTTCTTCTCACTGCTTCCGCAATGCATCCACTGACTGGTGCACAGATTCCAACAAATCACTTTTAATTTCATCCAAAGCATCATCACATTGTGTTGTCAACTGCAAAGCTTCTAATTTTAAATGCAGCGATCGCAATTGCTCTTCAAATACGTTACTTAAAACTTCGTGCAAATCAAAACGTTGCTCCGGCTGCGACATTCTCAAAATATCGATCGGCAACGTGTTTGGCGAGCGACGCGACGCTAACGGGGAGGTGTCGTCCTCTAGCGGCGAATTTTCGCAACCGTGCGAAGCGAGAGGAGGAACCTGCTGGTCCGACGTCACAAACGAGCCACTAAAATTAAGGTCTTGCACGTCTAAACTTGCATTTGCACGCCTAAAGTCAGTTAAGCTCGATGCAATAACATTAAAGCTTGAATTAACTGCACCAAACCCGTCTTTTTCCATTAAAAAACTACCAGAATTTACGTTACAGCAAAAGTTCAACTTGGTGTGGTTAGCGCAACCAACGATCATCGCACTTCCGGTAAGCACAACAAAAATCGACCCAACTGGTTTAGAGTGTCGCTTACAAGAATACCCATGATTCAGTTCGTAACCGCCAAAGAGAATTGCCGCCAGTTTCCTTGACAACCGTTGCTAAGCGCTGCTAAATTTGTCCGGGGGAGTTTAGCGTAGCACCGGGACAAATTTACGAAAACGATTGGAAATAAATCAATTTCAAGCATGAGAGTTCCAAAAGCAACGTTATTCATATGATCTAAACTGCAGTGACTGTCCTGGTAAGTTGAACATCGCAAGAAAGACACGAATTTTAACGTGAATCGTAATAGTAGCAAGCGTCTCCAACGTGAAAATGCTAACGGCAAATTTCGACCACAACTTGCTTACGGTTCAATAATTTAAAATTCTCTACAAATCTTCTTTCATGCACCAAGCTACAGTCCATTTTAGATGTCAAAGAATAAGTGTTCAGTGAATTTTACGCTCAAATAGCTTTTAATCTTTGTCAATTCCATACTTACAGCACCCGCGGCATGTTGTCCAGGCAGCCATAGCGCATACAACTTAAATACTCGTCTTGAAACGGACGCAAAAAAAATTCTTCCAGATTTCAGTCCTTGTTCGTGCGCCAAAATTGTGATGTTCCCCTTAGTGCCCGGATCGGGTTCATCACGAATTGATGGAATGGAGACTCGGATGGTTGATTATTAATGTGATTTACTCTGATTAAAGCAACATCCAGCCTGCTTTATAACCTTTTGCCTGCCTCACAACACCCACGCGACGATCACATCCGCGTATTTACCACAGCCAAGGTCAACTGAGACGGTAGATTCGTTCCTCGCAGCGAAAAACGTAGCTACTATCTCAGTTAGCATTGCACCTAATAGTCCAGCCAGCGTGAACCCATTGATTGTGTCATCAAAAACCGGAATGATTCTTGTATTTTAAAATCACAATTTATAATTTTCTAGACTAGTGTCTTATAATTTTGCTTCGGCGATCTATTGGAATAATTAATTTTAATTTTTACTGCGTTAGCCTTCTAGATTTTTAATCTCAAAGTAATTACTAGCAAATGATTAAAATTAATACTGCGCACACACAAATAAAACTTCAAGGTCATTGTAGGCGCGCGATGCATCATATATGTTAGCGATGAACGTAAATAAAGTTAGTAATATTTAACAGAAAATCTCCTAGACGCCACATTTTAAAACGGATTTTTAGCAAGGGAAAGACTTTACGGTAAGTAAATAGACCTTTGGGGCCGTACTTGATGTGGAGGATCGAAAAAAAATGGCGCTGGGCGGTATATCCCTTTAGAGTACAACCTCAAGACGTACTTCTGCTGAAGCCATGTTTCTCCATGTCCTTCTCCTTCTCCTTCCAAATGCTTAGATATGGTAGCTGGCTGCGGGCAAGTCAAGGAGGGCCAGGTAACTGTCATGGCAACGGCCTGCGGGGAAGGCAACCATGACAGATTGCCTCTTGCACTGTGATGCCGTAGATACATGTGATGAGACTTCACAAACTCACAAAATGCACAATTACAAGTTCAAAGACATTTCCGTTTCAAAGTTTCAGAGATATATCTCATGTGTCACTTGAGATGACATGACGAGGTAGAATAGTGGTGTAGTACGTTTCTTGAAGAAAATAGTTCGCTGTTTTGTAACATCTGCATTAGAAGACTATCGAAAATTCGCAAGATATTGAAGCAGAGAAATATCTTTAAACTTGAAATTGAGCGTTTTGTGAGTTTGTGATGGCTTCAAATCTCAAGCTAGTAGCTTCGACATTTTTAGACGATACTTCATGTTCGGAACACGGTCTTGCGCATTCTGAATGGCAGCTTGATTTAAAAAATAGCCAGTGAAGCAATACTTTCTGATGAAGGTTTAAAATTGTTCATATATCACCTTTTTTTTGAAAAGGATTCAATGCTGCTGTAGAGCGAATTTTTATAAGTAATAAACAATAATATTCTTCGGTGTTGTGGAAGAGGTCACAGTACGTGTGTCTTCTTCAGGCATGTCTAAACGATTGTTGCAGTGCTTGCTTTGTTTACATTCGGTTGTTGTGCCGCATATGCATATTTATTGCCCGCTGCTCCCTGCAAATCTTTACGAGGTCTGCTGGAAGGAATGTTGGGCGCGTGGCTCCACTTGTTTCGGAGTTGCTCTGCCAAAAACGTGTGAATGAATTGTAACATGTTTGGATTTGAAGGTGGCTGAATGTTCAGCAGTTTTTTGTTTTTCTGCTTGAAGATGTTAATGAAAATAGACTCCAGTGGCGCAGGTGTGGGTTTCTGGGGTGAGTTTGGAGTGTATGAGGGTGCTTGTTTTTTTGTTCTAGCCTGTTTGGTGTTCATATTCGGCGTGGTGAAGTGCGATCCCGTTTGTGTCACCATCGGTATTGATTTTGATGACGTGGTCAAGAATTCTGGTGAGGGCTCCTCTCCAGGTCTTTCCCACATTGGTTGCATCGCACCCATTGAATGGCACTAGGTTCACAGTGTTTTTTGTCGCTGAGCAGCCCTTGGTGGTCTTCAGCCTGGTCTTGTTTGAAGGTGGAACTTCGTGTGTGTAAAGGTGTCGAGGTGGAGGTCTTCGAAACTGGGTGGTTGGTTATCTTAGATTTCAAATTTGGCTGTCGTTCGACTAGTGGTTTTTCGTCATTTGGGCATGTTTTTCACAATGAGGAGTTTCTTAAGGTTGGTAGCAATTTTCAGGAAGGTTGTGAACTGATTTTCTGCCAGGATGTAATGGATTTTGCCACTGTATTTTTGCATGCAAGTTATTTTCTTACAGTGTTTCTGGGATTCATTTTTGCTGTTTTTTTTTGTCCGTTTTTTGGCTTGCACTGCTTGGCGTATAATTTGCTTAAGAAAAGCAACGGGGTAACTTAACTTGAGGTATTTAACTAAGGCTGTGCAGGTCCAATAATAGTACCGGGACCGGCGGCAGGCACCACTGGTACTGGTAGCGGACCGGGACCGGGTTAACAAGTACCGGAAAGAGCACCGGCATGGGCTCGTTTTTACCAGAAACGGCATTTCATACATTAATAATACGGCATATTGTTCCCAACGCTACTAAAAATTAAGCAACTTTTAAATAAATAATCTGCTAGATTTTAATTTGGATATGCGATCAAAATTAACTGCCTGTATGGCTAAAAATATCTCCCTGCATGATTAGGACTAACGGGCCCGCTCTTCGATAAAATGTAGGTATCCATTTTCTCAAGGTCCAACCCAAGGGCATACAGTAGTTCCTTTGTAAAAGTGTTACGTTTGTTACACTATTAAATTATTGATGTATCAACATGTTCTGTATTGTTTCTTAAGTTTTTGTTTGTCATCGGCATTAGTACCGGCTTAGTATCGGCATCAGAACAGTAACGGCACATGACCTATAGTACCGGTACTGGGATCGAATCGGGTAAACTAGCACCAGTATTGAACCGGTATAATAAAAAGTGGCACCAGCACAGCCTTATATTTAACCTTTGTTGTGTCGAGGTGGGGGCTGGCTGTGTGGAGTTTGGAGTTTTGAAAATTCAATTCTGGATATTTTAAGGGTGATATACGTGAAAATACGATTTCGGGTTGTAAAAGCTGTATATCATATCTCCTCTTCAGCAATGTGTGCTGAACATTTTTGTTTCACATAGAGGTCGACCGAATTTCGGTTTAAGTTTTGGTTTCTGTACCGAAACCAGCAAATTTTCGGTTTCGGTTTCGGTTCTGGTTTCGGCCATGAAGTTAACAACTCAGTTTCGGTTTCGGCCGAAACCGACGAACTGGTTTCGGCTACAGTTTCGGTTTCGGCTGAATCCTATGCTTCAGTTTCGGTGAAGCCGAAACCACTTCTACCTCCTGGCAGTACCCAATTTCCGTACAGACTACTAGGCTGTAGCTTAATGGTGTGACATCCAGGGGGCACCATCACACATCCTGCTTGCATCTGCCATGCCCATCAATAATAAATAAAAAAAATTTTTTTAATCCAAATTCAAAATATTTAAATGTCTTCGTTGCACTGGAGGGCATTTAGGCTTGCATTTGTCTTTATTTATGTTTTCAAGCAAAACTCTTACTTACTGAATGAAACGCCCTGTTCCGTGCCCTGGACTGACACGAAAAAAATAAGACTATTTTTAAAATAAAAAATGAGTAGTGAAAAAAAAATACAAACTGAAGTCTTGTAGCAAGACTGACAAGTTCTTTTTTAATTCTAAAACATTATTTTTGCGGGAGGGGTAGCGGAAGGGGCTGGTGGGAGGCCAACACACTCATGATTTTATGATTTTATTTCTGCTTTTTTGGCAAATTATTAAAATTTATACTTTTAAGGTTTTGGTTCCGGTTTCGGTAGTGGTTTCGGTTTCGGCCGAAACTGATTGATCGATTTCGGTAGTGGTTTCAGTTTCAGCCGAAACTGAATTGCCAGTTTCGGCAGTGATTTCGGTTTCGGCCGAAACCAAATCACTGGTTTCGGCAGTGGTTTCGGTTTCAGCCAAAAGTGAAAAAAATTGGTTTCGGTCGACCACTAGTTTCACATTACGATTTTGTTTTGTTGATGGTTAAGAACTTGCACCAAAAAAAACTGTTTTTTTTTTGGGGTGGGGGGGCTAAGTCATCTCTCCCCGTCAAGCAGGATTTTGAATTTGCTATCCTAGCTATTTTTTTCAGTTACCATTCACGTGCATTCATACCAAATTTCATGCTTTTCACAGGAAGTGAACAATTCAAGTGCTAAGCCACCCTACTATAATTACTAAATAGTAAATATGTGGTTTTGTTCCATTAAATAGGGCTCTGGATTATGTGGGCCCAGGGTTCGCACAACGTGTTTTAAATCCTTGAAAGTGCTTGAATTTCTTTCGGAAAAATTCCAGGCTTTGAATTCCTTTGAAGTTGGTAGCTACGTCCTTGAAAGGCCTTGATTTTATTTTTTGTCGTAATTTAAAATGACGTAGCTTTAAGCAAGATAAAGACAAACTTGCAACTTTTCTTGCATGTTGGTCGTAAAATTGTTGAATTTCTCCTTTAAATTTTGTTGCTCCGTAAATTTTCATCAGTTGTTTATCTGGCTGTCAAAGCGAATCTAGGAAAAGAGCTGGTGAGGATAAAAAGCAGAATGAAATAAACCAAAAATGTTTCCTGGTGTAACTCCTTACCTCCCTGTTGATATTCGAGCGAAGACAACTGACCTAACCTAACCTAACTTATAACAATTACAACCAAAAAAAAGCCCAATTTCAGTAAGTTATTAAAGATACTTGAAAAAACAGTTGTAGCAGCGGACGCTACGACGGTTGCTTGTAGCGCCGCCGACATCATTGGTTGACGAGTATTGTTTAGCATCAATTTTGGTGATTATTACGACTTTTTACGATAATAAGCACAGCATGGGCTACAGTCCCGGCTTGGTGGATGGAGCGTCGGGTCCTAACTAAGGCCTAACCTGAATGCTACCGGTAATTTCACTGCCACCAACGGTGCATTAATTTAATTGCTTAAACGAAGTATAAAACTAAAATGGGCTACTTGATAATTTACACTATAAACAATTAATCACTAGGGAACGAACCTGAAGTTTAAAACTCTTGGTTTTTATTTAAAACATCAGAAAATGAATATATAAAATATGTTTGCATTTACAGTTCACTAGTTTGCCTTTGACAAGTTTACAAAAACAATTTAACAGAGTTTACATTTGAAATTCACTTTTGAACAAGATCAACGAAGTTGATTCTTAAACAAACTTAATTTCGATTAGAAAAAGTATTTTTATCTTGGGTTCCAATCCTGGAATACCCAGCAAGCTGAACCGCGTCCGCTAAGTTACTACTATATTTGACAACTGTAGTTTTCATGTCATCCAACAGTTATTTTTCCCTGTATCCACGAGGATCAAACCGTCCCTTTGTTTACATTTAAAAACGAACAAAGAATGAACTTGGCTTTTTAGAAAGAGATGCTTACTCTAACATTATGGTGGTAAGGACTAGGAATGTCGATTTGGCTTACCAACCATAAAGACTCCAAGCTAGAGGTTAGTTTTACTTTAGACAATGAATTTAGAATTGGGGGGTCCTAAAGATAAACGTCTAAAGTTTAAACTAGTTACATACGAACCACTACCATTTTGCCCGGCATGGCAACCACGGACGTGACATCTCCACTCCCGACCGACGTGACCCTTCTAGCTGGAGAGATCTGTGAGCCGTGCTGACTGAGCTGTAGAAGGAAGGCAACTGGGGCTTTCTTTGCTGTGAAAGTACTATACCTGTCAATTTTTAGCATTGCTGTCCCAGTGATGCTGTTGGTTGCTTCAGACTTGAATTGCCGCCTCAGTTTACCCTACCAAGCATGCGCATGCGTGGTCCTCCCTATATAAGAGTAGCGGCGACGAGGGCTCGTCATCTCTTCGTCTCAAGCCGCCATGCGGCTCGTTCTGTTGGTTCCCTTCTTCTTTCGTCTGCCCTTTTTCTCTGGACGTCGGACCGACTCTCGCCCCACTCGTCCTTCCGCCGCCTGCTGAATAATGAATCGTTCTCCTCCTGGCTTTCGCCCGCTTCTCGTTGCCCTCCTGCTGGATGCCGCTGAGGCCCTATCACCGCCCACACTCCTGCTCTTCGGCCCGTCTCCGGTCTGCCCATAGCCGAGACGTCGCCGTCGAGACGGGGTTGTCTTTCGGCCTCTTGCCTCCCCCATGGAAGCAGTTGTGAACAAGACTCTCCACTGACGGCCCAACCCTGGTTTCCTCGCAGTCTTTCATCCGCCATGTTCCGCCCGCTTCATGCCCGGCTATCTCAAGTTAATCTTAGCCGGGGCGCCGCCGTCGAATTGGGCTTGTTGTTCCTGCACCTCTACGTGGCCACTTCATGTCTCACTGAACCTTCTATGAACACCGTCGCGAACTGATTCGTCCATCACCGGCTCGTCCTCCGGCTCCCTCGCTGTCTTCGCCCGCCGTGTTCCGCACGTTCCCTTTCCGGCCTGTCCCCGGTGTGCCCATAGCCGGAACGTCGCTGTCGATTTGGGATCGCTGCTCCTGCACTTCAACGTTGAAGCTTCATGCCTCACAAGACCTACTGTGGAAGCCGTTGCGAACTGGGTCGTCCATCGATGGCTCTGCCTCCAGCTCCCTCGCCATCTTTCATCCACCTTGTTCCCACTTACCATTTTCCGGCCCGTCTCCGGTCTGCTCATAGCCGTGAAATTACCATCAAATTGTGATCGTCGTTCCTGCGTCTCTATGTTACAGCCTCATGCCTCTATGGACCTTCTGTGAAAGCTGTTATAAACTGGATCACCTATCGTCAACTCAGCCTCCGGCTCCCTCTCGCCATCTTTCATCCGCCGAGTTCTGTACGCTCTTTTATCGGCCGCCTCTGCTCTACCCATAACCGGGACATCGCCGTCGAATTAGGGTCGTTCTTCCTATACCGCAACGTTGAAGCCTCATTCCTCTCGGGACCTACTGCGGAAGCCGTTGCGAAATGGGTCATCATTCAACGGCTCCATCTCCGGTTCTCTCGCCGTCCTTCGTCCACTTCGTTTCCGCAACTCTTCACCCACCGGCCCGTCTCCAGTCTGCCTATAGCCAGGACGCCACCGTCGAATTGGACTTGTTCTTCTAGCCTCTTGCATCTCCCACCTCGTCAGTGAGGCTCCCTATCCCACTTGGCCTGCCGTGGTAGCCATCGCGAACTGGATCGTCCATCAGCGGCCCCCGTCTCCAGCCTCTCGCCGTCTTTCGTTTGCCTTGTTTCCTCGCCCGTTTCCGGTCTGCCCACAGCCGGGATATTACCATCCTGATGCTCCACGCCTCACCGGTCCAACCGAAAGAACGTTTTGAACTGGTGTATCCTTCGACGGCCTCTGCCTGACCCTCTGGCCGTCTTTCGTCCGACACTCTGACGTTGTTGTCTTCTGTACGCTCCGGTCTAATCATAACCGGGTCGTCATCACCAAATCGGGATTGTGACACTGGTCTTCGCCGGCTCTTCATCTTTCGCCCACCCCTCCAATGCCGCGGCTGCCACTTCCACCCCACGGTTCGCCCCGAGCTGTTCATTGCTACGACGTCTCCGCTGAATCAAGTTGTCGCCAAATTCTCACCATTCCCACTATCAACCTTGAAGCTGGGTCTCTTCCCTTCCCATACCAGTCAGAGCCGCAACCTCTAAGTCCCCAATGACGGCCCTGTCTCCCCTTTTCTCCGCCGTCTTTCGTCCGCTTCGCTGGCACCCTGGAGTTACCACACACAATGCTCTCGGGCCGTGTTGTGTCGACCCTTTCACCTGGCAATCACCATGAGACTCGTGTTGCTATTCAGGCCTTCCTGCATCCCGTCTATCCATTTGCAAAAGTAGTGCTGCATTATCTGGCCCATCAACGGCCTTTGCCCTTTTTCATGCCGTATCTACCCCGTATCGGGTAAAAATGTGCATCTACTCCGGCGCTCAACCACCAATGCTCGCCTGATGCTGCCTTACTCCATACTACCGGTCAACCCTCCCTGCAACCACTCACACCCGACCGAATATCCATGGTTGCCTCGACTCGACTTGCTTCCAAACTGATCTTCGCTCCTCTGTAGTTGTATAGTTCTTTCACTCAGCATATCCGAACTCTTCTCTTCCATTCCGGGTCATCTTGGTTCGCCGACTCGGGAACTACACCACCAGACCTAGGACACCGCAGCCTACCCGTCCTTACGTTGTTCTCCAAACATAATTTCGAAAGAGGAATCATATCAAGAGCACGAGTCACTCCTTCCTCCCCCGCACCTTCGATCTTTCACCCGCCTCATCCCAGCCGCACGGCGACCGGGCTCCGAAGCTTTGGTTAACCGCCAGCCCATCATGAAATCGGACTCAAGCATCCTCTTCACCCAACACCTAGTGCTTGCCACCGACGCTAGGTGCACTACCTCCTGTTCGCATCCGCCTCTCTATCCGGAGTTTTTCCCGCCTTTCCTCTGCTCTCCTTTTTCTTTTTGTTACGCTCACGTCATACTGTTTAGCGCTCACTGTCTCCATTTCACAAGTACACTTCCACTGGTTCCACAATGGTAAGGACAAAAATGCCCAAGACTCGAAGACGTCGAAGATGTTTACTTTGGCCGCACGCCCGTGATCGACAGCCCGGGCAAGTGCCACTGCCCAGGGCTCTTCAATCCCCTTCGTATTGACCCACACAAGGTATGCCAATACCACAGAAAATGCGAATTCTACGAACGCCCCTGCTCAATCTGTGTGACCATTCCCCTCAAAGATTGGCAAGTGATCGCCTACCGGCAACTCCTTTCCGCCACAAGGAAGAGGCAGTTATCAATCCACAAACAAACTTTGAAGAAATTCAAGTCAAATGTGACCCCAACAATGTCCCCAGCTTCAACCACGATAGCAATCCCACCCACCCCCGGTGACATGGATGAAACGTCCACTCCCATGTTCCAACAATCTTGGATCCACTCGATGGCTTCTTCTACGACCCCGACCAGCACTAAGACTTCTCTCTCCCCCTTTCCGGAAAAAGATTTTCCACCCCCGAATTCGGGTGATGGTCCTGTAATTTTCCAGGACTCTCCCTCCTCACCACTCATAAAAGATGTTCCGGAGCTCTCATCTATGGCCAACGATCCCACGGTTCCCGCCACTCCATTTTCTCCTAATCACGGAGATGACGCCGACTCTCCCCCACTTGAGGCATCCTCACCCTCAATTGCGTCCGTCCCTCCATTTCAATCCCCACTCTCGCAAGAGGTCCATGACACTCCTACGGACCACAACTCACCACTTTTCGGCTTGGACACGGAAGATCCGATCGAAGTCGACTGCGACAAAATAATCCTGAACCTGCGCCACAAGTTACGCCTCAATATCCGCGCCCGAAAACAGTACGACCGCGATGTAAAGAAAGTGAAACCCTACCTCTTACACCTCCAAGACTCTCTTGTTCAGCAACACAACTTAATTACAAAGCTAACCAAGGAAAATCAATCTCTGAAGTCGCAAATCACAGGCCACATGAAACAACTCGTTGACCTGGAATTAGCCGAAGCTCTACGCAAGCAAACCTCCCAACAAGACTCTTGACGCTCCTCTATCTTCCGGGCCTTGGCGGGCCTTGGAAACTCCACGGAATCAACGATCTGC
The DNA here is from genome assembly GCA_023313725.1 of Lithobius niger. NCBI lineage: Eukaryota > Metazoa > Arthropoda > Chilopoda > Lithobiomorpha > Lithobiidae > Lithobius > Lithobius niger. The sequence continues at coordinate 17,899 of JAHWFP010267297.1, read as the reverse complement.
ACTGATTCCGACCATCTTACCCTAGAGCGACCCTCTTTCAACATCCTGCCCTGTCCTCATTCTTAAGGGACCCAAGGTTAAAATAGGACTTCCCCACTCGCCCAGTCGAGTTCACCGACCACGGCTTATCAGCCACGGCTACAATTCCAGCCACCCTGCAAGATTTAACCCAGTCCCACATCTCGAACTCATGGGAGGCCATAACAAACACATCACTTTCGCACAACCTACTAGCCTATTCACTATGGCAGTTCGACAATGCTACCAATTCCCATCCATTACTCCCGGATGTGGCTCCACTCTCCACAACCCCGTCCACGGAAATCCCATGCACACCTTGCACGTCATTACTGCCTAGGTTTACGTTCTAACCCGCAGTAAACCAAATCACCATGAACCTGGGCCCCGCTCTTCCCTCTTTCGGACTGGCCCTTTAAAAAAAAAAAAAAAGTTTTTTCCAATTTTTTTAACGATTCGAGTTTCCTCTTTTCATTTTTAGCCTAACTTAACTTCTTTCAGGCCGCCTTTTAGGGCCCTCCCACTGGAGCAGATATCAGGAACGGCCAGCAAATATTTTCCTATTTAAAAAAAAATAATAATAATAAACATCAACTCAACAAATTTTGTGTCCAAAATCCATCCCCCTGTTCTTTAAAAAAAAAGAGTTCAAATAACTCTGAACCAGCCTCTCCCTGTCATCACAGACTGTCATTGGGATGACCACTTCATTCGCTCATCCTCGCATCCCCAACTTCCAAGAACAATCCATTCACACCTCCAATCAGTGCTCTGCCACACCACCCTTTCTGTTGTGATCTTGCAATCCACCTACCTCCTCGTCTTTAAGCTGAAGTACACATCATCATTCTGGGGAAGTTCCACCTACAACAACTGCCAAAGGTAAATGTCACCTCCTTCCCTCTTTTGTAATCAGCTCAATTTTTTTACACCATTAACAAAGGGGAGAATGATGCCTCGCAAGGGCACCCACACGCCCTCTGCTACCAACTTAGGTGACTCACTGCCTCAGTACCCCAGGGAACTCATTCAAAAGGTGCCCGCCACCTAATTTGACGAGGTCAGCCTGTCAATGCCAAAAATTAACAGGTATAGTACTTTCACAGCAAAGAAAGAACATTTTGCCGGCCCCTGGCCAGGCCGGCTAAAAATAGTTTCTTTTGCTGTAGAAAGTACTATACCTTAGGCCCCTCCCTGCCTTCCCTCACATGTTACCTTTTTGACAAAGAGATGACGAGCCCTCGTAGCCGCCACTCGTATATAGGGGGACCACGCATGCGCATGCGTGGTAGGGTAAACTAAGGCGGCAATTCAAGTCTAAAGCAACAAACAGCATCACTGGGACAGCAATGCTAAAAATTGACAGGTATAGTACTTTGGCCGCGGGCCGGCAAAATGTTCTTTTTATGCTGGAGCAGCCGATTTTCTTGACCAAAGCGCGGACGGGTAGTAGAGCTGCGGGGGTCTGATTGGTGGAGGGCCAGGAGAACAATGGGAAAGTCGGTAGAGCAAAGGGTTTTGGTGCAGAGCCGTTTGAAGGAGTAGGGACATGTTAAAGATAGGCCAAATTGAGTTTTCAACTCTTGAATATTGGGAAAGGCCTTTACATTGGGATATTGATTATTGATTGAATATTTATATGAGAACTTTGTGAAATGGCTCTTGTTAATGCTTAGTACTTTGGTTTGGATAATAAATAAATCATTACTACTAGATTTAATAAGCTTTAACTATAAACTGCAGTGTTACACACCACAACTAGGTTTGGGGGGGGGGGGGGGAATGGGAAACTGAGTTTTAATGCACAGTTTGACTTTGGTTGGCTTTGGGAACAGATCTTTGCAAGATATATAGTTTTAATAGCAGGACAAGCTATTGCACACATTCGGATGGTCACAGTCGGAGTTTTGGTAGAGATTTAAGGCAAAAATATTTATATAAATATTCTTGTCCGGTGATTGCCGATGTCGAATTAGTTCGGACTAATGGTAGCGTTCTGGGAGCAAAAGATTATTAATAAAGTATAAAAATGGATAAATAAACTAGCTTACTGAATGCTATAACGCATGAAGTTAATTTGGATGTTTAACTTTAAAGTTAAAAGATAGGTAACGATCGTTGTGGAAATTTTTCATAGAAGTTGGCAGCTGTTCAACATAATAAAAAATATGACACTTAAAATGGTTGTCTGTATCCGCATGTATGTGAGGTTAAGTATCAAAGGCAGCCCCTCCTAAGTCACAACTAAGCTAGTGTCTGTGGGCTTTTTGCCCTAAAATAAAAGTAATAAAATCGAAATACAAGATACAAGTTTTCAATAATGGCGGCCATGATGAAGGAGCGCTGCGGTAATTTTGGAGCAGTTTTCAAATGGCGATTGTGAGACTTCAGGATGGAATTTTGAAGATTGGGCTTCCCGAAGAGTTAGCTATTGTGTCAGGCTATTAAATGGTTCCAAGATGGGCCATTTTAGTCCATTGTTAAAGATTTGGCTGAGGGTTAAAGACCGAGGTTTTTTTGTGTTTAGGTGCGCTCAAGAAAAAAAGTAGTTCGACGGAAAAACGAAGTTTTTTCGACGCCCTGTGTTCGTTTTTCCGACGCCCTGTGTTTACACGTCCCCAAACACAGGATTTTATTCAGGGTTCCTTAGAACTCAGAATAAAAGCTAGAACAGAAGGGTTAGTGCACACAAGATATGCAAAAACAAGACTGCTAAATTATGCAAAAAACTTGGCACAAAATAAATCGCACTGTTTACAAAAATATTAACTTCGCCGTTTTGTATTTTAGGGGGACCAACGTTTTTGTGGCTTAGAAAATTTTTTTAGTAAATTAAAAGTTACAAGTTAAGAACACTATTTTTGTTGCCATTAACAAAATACTGTCCACGCTGCTTCATGCAGGAAATTTGAAGAAACACTATTTTCTCTTAGAAAATTACAAGGTTATGGTTTTTGTAAAAGAAGACTGTCAAATGAGGCGTCCCGCTACTTAATCGTTCATAAGAGTCCGGATTATGTCCAATTGCCACTTCTTTTTTTTCTGTGTGACGGCCAAAAATACCTCACCGTCCATCTTTAACCTAGGCTGCGATAGCTTTTAGAAAAAGATATTCTGTGAACACGTAGAAGAACACCGGCTCTATTTAACAGTAACTAATACCACTGGAATGGTTTAAGGTTACCAAACAACTTGTTTTCATGTTTAATGGACACTGAGGGGTTTAAGGTATGACCCATAACTTAAAACATATTAATACAGCACTGGGAGGTTTATGGATAAAAATGCAACGACCTTCTAAACAGGGCTATCCTTTATCTCCCAGGGGTAGACAGACGGCTTTTTTTTTTTTTTTTATAAAGAAAGCTATTTCGTAGAAAACTTAAAGAAGGGCCAACCGGGAACAAGTTGCAACCCCCGTAGAATATTCCTAATGAATATTTAATTAGTGTGCTTTACAATCTCGGTAATTATTCTCCCACCAAGGGAGACATTGATAATGACAAGGAGAGTACATTGGCACTTAAAATTTCGGTGTGAAGGCCAAAACGGGAATTAACTGGAAGTTGCTTTCTGTTATGGACGTACTTCCAACAAACCATTTAACAAAATTAAAAATGCAGTTAAAAATTTCAGTCAATTTGTACTGAAACGAAACGTTTAACAAAAACGCTGGCTTGATGCAGCTACATTCACTAGATGCTTTTCAGGTTTGTCCAGTAGACTCTGAAGTTTTAGGATTTAAAATTCAGCAACTATTTTTAGGTTTGGTTGCTCCTAGATGGAGCCACGGTTGTAGCGACAAACTACTCATTGTTTAAAAGAAAACATGCACTGGAAATTTACTTAGTTAGATCTCCGGTTTACTTGCAACAAGAAAAAAAAAACTCTACTTGTTTAGAGAAAAACTACTTTAGGTTAGGTTTTACAACCTCCGTTTCACTGGAAATACCTATTCAGTGCTAGGACCATAATAAGTGCATTTATTTCCACCCTAGACTGATATAGAATTCACACTAAAACATCGGTCCTACTTTTTCTTAAAAAGGGGGCTAGGAAAAAAAAACTATATTTAGGTTAGATTAATTTCAGGCAATTTAACTTTACAAAACTCTGGGAAAAAATCAAAGCATATAAGGGGAACACGTTTACTGCCGATCTTTGAATTGGCAGGTTTACTCGTTTCCAACTTTAGATTGGGGGACGTTTGCTCACGTAACTTAAGCCATTCGAAAAAGCTAAATTGGCTAAATCCTGGGTTTTCGGGCATGACTGAACTATAGTTTACATCATTTGCTGACAAACTTCGTTTTATCTTATTTACACAAGGCGCGCTTAAGGCATTTTTCGTTCCTACCTTAGGTAAACAAAGATGACATTGTCTGGGGGAGGGTTCTTTTGCAGAAGGCTTAAGCTGGCTCCGCCCTTCTGTACACGAAGGCTGAACGACGTGTGGCTGAGACGCAATTGCCTCATTACTGCCTAATTGACCCTTGACCAATCCCGTGGGGCTGATCGGCTTATGGCTAGGCGATCCTTCTTTTAGTTGGCTCGCGATGTTACTGCTGTGGTCAGAATCACTGGGCGTGACGCTCACCTCGAGTTTTTTATTTAGCAAATCAATACCGGGAATTCCTAACACCACGTCAAAGGTTGACTGGCGGGCTTTCGAGACCCAAGCGACGGTTTTTAGCTTAGAACCATTAGTTAATCTTAAACATAAAAACCTGTGATAATTCAACTATTTCGTCAGTTAAAGCTGTTTGACATCGAATTATTTTCTTCAAACATGGCCAGCCCTTAGCTAGTTTCGCGCTAACCAGGGACACTGAACTTCCGGAGTTGCATAAAATTTTTATTTTATGTTTACCTAAGTTAGCTTCTAGTGTGCTAGACTTAAGAATTTCCCTAGCATTTTTCCCGACTGGGAAACATGCATTAGCTTGCTGGGGTTTGGAGTTACGTTCTGGACATTCACTACGAAAATGTTGGGGGGAATTACAAATGTAGCAAAGCATAACTCTATCTTGATTGGGGTTAGTTTTTACACTAGCACTATCGTTAATGGCAGAATTCTCTACGTTCACATCGACAGATCCAGCCGGATTAGCTGTTGAGTTGTGGTTACGTCCGTTACCACGTTGTTTGACCAGAAGGTTTAGAACCTTGGTTTGACTGTGCAGCTATGGGCTGTGTTTTGGCTGCAGGAGTGGCAGTTTCGGTAGCAATCTGCTTGTTTCGAGTGGTATACTCGTCACACAGTTGGGCTGCTTCAGCTAACGTAACCGTCTTAATTTGATCGGGAATCCACTTTCTAAGATGGTTGGGGCAAGATTTGTATAATTGCTCTAAAAGCATTAGATTAACTAGCTTGTCAAAATCTAGGTTAGCCTTTGCTAAAGCTAACCACCTGGAAAACAAAGTTTCCAACTCAAATGCGTAATCGTGATACTGCATTTCTTGGTCTTTTTCGAGTGAACGAAACTGAGTCTGTAACGACTCTTTGGGGCTGGACAAATCTGGCAAGTAATGTATTTTTAACTACCTCGTAATCAAGCATTTCCGTGTCGGAAAGCTGGTCGCAAACCTTGACTAGTACCTCTCTCATTAATGGTAACAACGCGGTTGTCCATTGGTCCTTGGGAATTTTTTTATTAACCATTATCCTCTCAAAAATCTTTAAGAAACTGTTAATTTCTGTTTTGGGCATCCATTTATTTACCAGTCAAACAACATCCGCAACTTTACCTTGTTTTGGGGCTGGATTTGGTTGAGCTGGGGGAGCGCCGTTAGCTCCGTTTGGAGCAGCGTTAACATTAACGTTGGTAGCTTGTAGCCTTGCTAGTTCAAGCTGTTTTTCAAGTCTTCTTAACTCGTGGGCGTTATCGCCATCTTTTACGGCTAGCTCATGAACTCGGCGTTTGTCACCTTCAGCTACCTCAAGGGCTCTTAACTTAAGCTCCTCCGATTTGAGAAAAAGCTCATTTTCTTTAACTGCAAGTTCTTTTTTGGCTAGAATAGCAGCTTCTCGTTTCTCAATAGCACTTGCTAGTTCGTCGTAAAGATTATTTAAGTCTAAACGGTTTTCTTTAAAAGCATTTTTCAGTATTGTGACTGTTTCATGCCTAGTTTCTTTTACAGTGAGGCCTAACTTAGTACAGGCCTTCTTAAGGTCCTTACACTGAATATCCTTGATTATTTCGTCAAGATCCATGTTTTCAGACATTTTTACTTTTAATGTTTAAACAGGTTCAAAATAAAGCTTTATATTTAAACCAAAATTAAATACAGCTGCATAATAATTTGAACGTTAATTTTGGACGGAGTGAATTTTTAAAAAGACTTCTCTTCCAAATGCAGCAAGTTTACACAGAAAAATACACTTTAAAGAACCCCTAGCACTCTGGTATGTGAATAGCTAAAATACATAAATGCTCTTAACTACAATACTCGGCTTGGCGGCCTCTTAGCATATCCTATGCACACTTACCCTTTTACACACAATCGCTGTGTAGTCAGTCAAGTCCGTCGTGTCCCACCGTAGTACATTGAAGCCTTGCACTGAACTGTAGTTGAACGTCCTTGGTTTAGGAGGATCACTGGTTTGGGTCTTGGGTTGGCAACTCAAGGTCCACTGCTATGATGTGACGGAGCACCTGCT
>JAHWFP010267282.1:0-11150 GCA_023313725.1 Lithobius niger | reverse complement strand
GCAAACCCTCAGCAAGGCAGAATGGATAACTTACCTCAAATGTGCATCCCAGCCACACTGGTAAATTTCTGTATCCGGGACTATCATTCGGCGCCGGCCGCAGGCCATCACGGAAGACAACGCACCCTGGAGCTGATACAGCTGCACTGCTTTTGGCAAACTATGGCTAAAGATGTCGAGAACTATGTCAAGTCTTGCCCAGTGTGCCAGGCCTACAAGCCGGTGCAGAGGCCGGGGATCTCGTGGAGCGTCGACTTGATTGGGCCCCTGAATGTAAGTAATAAAGGGAACTGTTGGATCCTTACAATGGTCGACAATTTTTCAAGATACATCATAGCTACCGGATTACCAAACAAAAGAGCCGAAACGGTTGCAAATAAGACTTTTACGAAACTAATCTCACGTTTCGGCTGTCCCTTATATTTTTGGCCAGTGACATGGGTAGCAAATTCGTAAGTACTGTCACTGCCAGGCTAGCAAATTTATTCCACATCAAGCAGATAAATTTCACACCAAATGTGTCATGGGTGGCCGGGAAAGTCGAAGCTGCAAACAAATGCGTCGAAACAGTACTGCGCAAGATTACAGCCCACTGTCCAGATGACTGGTGTCGCCATCTCGGATTGGCAACATTGGCACTGAATGCAGTACCAAATTCATCCACGCTATCGAGTAGTCATTTTCTACACTTCAGAACGGAGTTCCGGTTACCAGCGTCGCTTGCTTTCGAGCCGCCACAGATCTGTTATGATCAGGACGATACAGTGGTACGGTTGGAAACTAGGCTACAGGCGTCATTCGAAATAGCTAAAGACCACAACTGGAAGGCCATAACACGTCAACAGAATTTTTATAACAAAACAGCACGGCCATATAAATTTCTGGTGGATGACATGGTGCTCATAAAGAACTGGGTTTTGATCAAGAGCATCTCAAATAAACTTCAGAGGCGTGGCAGGGCCCATATCGAGTAATGGAGTTTATTAATGAAGTGATCATGAGAGTGGTGCACTTCTTGGATCCCACAAAGATCTTAAGGGTTCACGTTAACCATGCAAGACCTTTTTTCTTGCGACAAAATAATCAGCCGTTACCTTTCAATGGTGCTACAGATTTGGAAGTGGCCGAATACGTCAATGGTGAGCTAACCAACGAAGAGAAACAACTAAAGAAGTACATAGCAAACCTGTTGGAGGACCCAACAGATAGGGCGTCAGAAATTTCACCACCATCTTTCAGCCCCTCCCCAGTGGCAGCAGCACCAGACAAGGTTGAAACCAATCAGACGCGAAAACGTCGCCACTCGGTGATGCATTCATCGGAAAATTTGCAAAATCGCCAAAAGAGGTTGGATTACGAGCTGGATTTGCAACGCTTCCGGGGTGCAACACATTCATACAACACCAGGTCATCAAAAGTTACTCCAGAAATAATAAGGTTGAAATGACAACTGGAAGAGGCAACATCTGAGGATGAATAGTTAAAGCTGGATATCCAGGTGAGCGGCAACAGAGCTCCCAAATCGGACACAGCAGATGTATAGCTTTAATTAAAGTCTTTCTCCCCCCCCCAACAATGGTACTCAATCTGGAGTAGAGCAAACAATTTTTGACACTATTTGAAGTCTTGAATCACATGCTTGTGTAGTACGGATTTTGAAGTGTCAAGACCATGATAACACCACTGTACGGCTCTATATTCTCTGAAAAGTGATATGGCAAAATGCCGGACAGGTATTGGCCTATCGTTTGAAAGAGGTTAGTCTGGGCAATGGTGTGCAGAAACAAGCCTCAGTGCATTCTAAGTGGAAGGTTTGATGCCCGGATGCATGCTATGAGCTCCTAAGTTCGAACTGCAAATAGGCTAGTGCTGTAACCATTATAACTTAAATTTGGAGATTTTGTCATGGATTTTATTTGCATATTATGTTAATAATAATAAGATTAATAATGCTCAATTAATACATATATGAATATTAATATATTCAGTCTTATATTCACAACTAAATAGCGCATGTTCAGACACGATATTTCTTTAAAGACAGGTGCTAGCTCAAGAGAGCCGAAATATAATTAAAACCTAAGCCCAGGTGTTGTCGGTCTTCTTTGTAAGATAACCCAGAAGGATTCCACAAATTGTAAGGGCAAGATGATTGGCATATTTATTGGACAGAACACCGAAAACCAATTAAGAACCCTGTTACTTAAATTAGAGAACAGGTAACCTAAATACCAACGGCTTCATATTCCAAGAAGTCCTAACACCTGTTTATTTGATTGGCAGCAGCCTTACAGAAAGATCGCTCATGCGAGAAGAAACTTCCGGTCGTAGCAGCTGCTGAGTGACGTGGAATTTAGGTGCCCCAAATAGACTTGGCGGCACGCAACAATAAAGGAATTCCTTTGACAAACAATAGGGGCTTGATTGACAAGCTAAATAATTGGATAGATAAGGATTTAGTATATAAGGAATCCCGTTAAGAGAGGCGGGACAGTTACATTCTAACTGCTCCCTTGTGCGCTTCGAAGTTGACGCCAGAACGCCATCCACTAATCCAGGCCGGAGGAGGGACTGAGGTTACGGCAGGAAGCCAGGTTATCGGGGACACTTCCCCTAATCCACAGCTAAGTACTCTGGCCTCAATTTATAGAACAGCTTAACTGTTCCTATGAATATATCGCTCCTTTTAGATAAGGATTAGTATAATTATTACTAATCATTGTTTTATTATTATTCCACTGGAATGCCAATCACTTGTTTAGTTAATATTGGAATCAATCGGTTGTACAGCATTCTCGTTATTTTGGTCGTAGTAACCTAATTTAATGTTCTGACCAGTTCTGGTGCAGATTGCTGTATAATTAGCTTGCACAGTTATTAAAATACCTGGGATAATCAATTGTTGTTTTATTATTGTGTCTCCATATTGAAGTGTCATTTGAATACATACACCCCACATAGCTATCCTGATATCATGATATTTCTTGTTATGAACCCAGGCAAATATCATGACAATGGTGTCTAGAAATGGGATTCAAATACTCTTAAATCCCCGGAGGCTAAATAATAAGATTTTTTTTTGTGGTGTGATAAGAGCAAGAGCTATTTCGATTATTTACGATAATCGGGTAAATTACCTTAAATTCTAGCGCAATAATAGCTTAACGATCGCCAATCGGACTTGATTTTTTTTTGCGTTGCAAAGGCATAGTACTGTTGCAAGTGTGTTTATTGTTTAGAGCACTCATACCTTGATTACTGCATTTGGATTGTTTGGTTATATTGTTACATGGTATTTATTTAAAGGACGTTTTGCTACGATATTTTGCACAAATTTTGTGGTGACGTGGTAATCCAGTTGGACTTTGATTTTTTTTCCCGTGTGTTAACTGCAAATCAGTTCTTGCGGTGTGGAAATGTATCGTTGGGCTATAGCCTATAAGACTTTCAAGTGAATTGGTTTATATTTGTTCGGTGTGTTGCATACTCGCTCCTGGAAGCGACCGTTGCTTCGTGGAAATTTTTTTAAGTAGTTATACGTTGGCACTAAGCCTATTGAGTGTGCATATCTATAAATATTGTGAATTTGCACTGCTTAAAGGTAGATTGTCGTGGTTTTGGTTCAAAAGATTGACCAAGTGTGGATTTAAATACATTTAGGTATATATTTTTTTTTATTATTGGTTATCCTCGAAAATCGTAGTTATGCCTAGAGCTAGGGGTAATACAGGTCGTGGAGTGGTTACTCGTTCTTCAAGAGGTAGGCCTATTCGCAAGCCTTTGAATAGGGACGACTTCGTCAATACTAGTCAAGTTTCCACTAGTACGCCAAAGCAACATAGACGCATAACGCAGCGTATTTTGGATTCAGACTCGAATGATGATGTTGATCTTGCTCAAAGATTGAGGGCTTACTCCCCCCCCCTCCTCCTACACTACATCGGGAACGCTCTCGTTCTCCAGTTCGTCATGGGATTAATTAAGAATCAGTCTAGGGGTAGACAAAGGGTACGCTTACCTATTTCACCCAATGTTTTACCTCCGAGTCACTTGACGTTACCTACTCCCCCAACCGGTAATACGCAGCTGGGAATTGGAATTAATGGTGACCAATTGCAGGACATTTTGTCAACATGCTTACAGACTAGTAATCGTTCCCTACAGCAAATTACCGAAAATCAATTTGACATGTTTAAGGATCTTAGTGACTCTTTTCACTCTCGTCAACCATCCGGGAGAGAGGAGAATAAGAGGCTTTGGGAGAAGATCAGAAGTTCGAAGAAGGCAATTACGATTTTTCAGGGTGACGAAACCATTGATGTGTTTACATTTTCTCTAATGGTAGAAAACTTGCGTACTTTAGATCCTTCTTTAAAGGACACAGAGTTAATTTCAGTTGCATGTAGCAAGTGTGCAGGAAATGTAGCAAAATACTTAGCCATGAACCCTCAAATTGCTAGTCTTACTGATTGGTCTAAATTTAAGGAAATGTTAGTTGACCGTTTCGGTTGTGCAGGTAAGAGCATAACCATGAATAAATTTTACGCTTCTGAATTAAAGGAGGGCGAAACTATTGAGGTGTTTTCCGATAGACTAGAAGGAATGGCTTCTGCACTTTGGCGCGTTAAACCCGAAGATAGCGCGGAGGAAAGGTTGCGTAAGCTCGACTCTAAAGACGAAGGTTTGCGTTCGGCTTTCCTTCATGCTATGCCTCCTGAAATTGAAGGTCATCTTTCCGCGATCAATCCGTCTTCATTTAGGGCTATGTATAACGAAGCTATTAGGAAAAGGGCAATTTTAGAAGGTTATGTCGGGAAACGTCATGGGTCAGTTATAACAAATCCAGCCGAAGCTGCAGGAAGTAAACAAACTCTGGACATTGGCATAAACAACCTTGCTTTAGGATCAGTTGTAGAGAAAATCGAAAAGTTAGAACGGAGCGTGAATAAAATTAGAAATACTTCTTTGGATTTAAATAAGGCTAGAGTAAATACCATAAGCCCGAACCCTCCTACGGATAAAATTTGTTATCGTTGTCTAGGGCGTGGCCATTTGAAAAGAGAATGTAAAACTAAGGACGAAAATTTACAAAGGGTACGACAACGTAATGAAGCAAGGGGTAACAGTATTGGACGAAATGACAGATTTACTGATAACAGGGGAAATCGTGGTGGTAATCAGTTTCGGGGAAATAATTGTGGTAAAAGGGGAAATTATTTTTCTGGATTTGAAACTAGGGATGCAGCTCAATTTAACTCGGGTTTTAAGCAAAGTTGGGGAAAACAAACTAATAATTCTGGCAGTAGTTACGGTGGCGGAGGCCAAAAGCAACAGCAAAATAACTACAATAACAACCGCCAGCAACAACAACAAAATAACCAACAAACTCATGTTCCACAGGGTCAAAGGTATAACCAAAATCAGGTTCCACAGTACGCTACTCAGTGTGAACAGATAAGCGATTACGATCAGGTTAACGATCAGTCAAAAAACGGGTTGATAATTTGAATGAAAACAGGGATTCTAGGCTACATTCCCCTCAGCAAGGACAGGGTAATAACGACAACACGCAGTTCGTTAGCTCTGTTCATGCTCAAACTCCTGTTGTTCCAGAAGTAAATGGAGATAGACATCATAAACTGGCAGTAAAACCTGTGAATATATTTCCCAGTGAACAGGCCGATAAATTATTGCTTAAGTTGTACACAGATGTCGAATGGCATCAACAGAAATTGGCCTTACCCGATAGAATGCTAACGCTACCTCGTTTAGCTTCTTACTATGGTAAAATTCCCTCAAAGTATGTCGCACCTGCCGTTGAAAATAATCAAAACTTATCTGCTGATTTTGATACAATTCTGGAAACAGTAAACAGTAAATACGGTTTGGAGTGTGATTCAGTAATAATTACTTTATTCGAAGATGGAATTGATTCCACTAGTTTTCATTCAGAATTAAATCAAGTAGAATCGAATAAGCCTATCGTATTAACTGTATTAGGTCAAAAACGCACGTTGCAGTTCCGTCATGTTGACGAAACATTTTTTAAAAACGAGGTCGACATGCCTTCAGGTACTTCTATAGGTATTTCTAGCGAAACTCAAAGCAGCTGGAAAATTAGGGTTCCTGTTGTTTCGGGAATTATGGAACCAACTATTTGCTTGACTTGTTGGGATAGCAAGGACGCAAGTAAATCAGATCGCTCGCCTGCTCTTTTTCAATCTCTAAGCGAGAACGGCGATCTGCTTACGAGCGTTCCGGCTTCAGCGAGTGGGAAATGGTACAACCAACGCCATCTAGACGCAGCGCTACTAACTAGAAGCGAAAACGAAGACTTACCTGACTTGGAGTTTAGCGAGGAGCAGTCGTCGCTTAATGAGGAAAGCGTTCCTACTTGCAGTGTTCGCAACACCGTAAAAACTAAATTCTCTCGCCCACATTTAGTATTTAATATTGGTGGTACGCCTAAGGTATGTTTAATTGACACAGGAAGTTCACTTTCACTTTTGGATAACACTACAGCTCACAGAATGCTTAAGGATAGGAGAAGTGGTTCACGTTTAATTGATCTGGAAACACCCGTAAGCCTCGTAGGAGTGGGAAATCGCCAAATAAAAGCAGTTCGGAAAATAATTACATCTATTTCTAAATGTAATTTTTCAAAACAGCAAGAGTTCATCATAGTTCCCGATTGTTCGTTTGGGAAAATTTCTGTACTCCTCGGTTACGATTTCCTATCTACACAACCAAATGTGGTAGCCATAAATTGCACGGATAACGTTTTGAACATCGGCAATTTAAAATTTCAATTATCACCTTCGGCTGATGAAGCTCAGGAATCGTATAATCGAAATCAGGAAATTTTAAACAGACATATGTATAAACCCAATACGATTCACGTAGCAACGCTCAACGTAGCATCAGATGAGGAGAGCGACGATAATCCTAAGGAAAATTGGAATTGTGCGCCTAAACAGGAACTTATAGGCATAGCTGTCTCTCTGTATAGAGAGGAGGTAATTCCAGCTAATTGCGAGGTCAGGATTACTGGCCTAATCCATTCACCATTTCCGGAAATCCAGACGGGAGTATTTTCTCCCGAGTCGGGTAATTTGCCTATACATCTTGCTCATGGTTTGGTTAATACATCTCCTACGGGCATTATTCCTTTAATGTGTATTAATCTTAATCCTTACGATATACAGCTAGAGGCGGGATCGATTCTTGGCACATATACAACTGCTGTTATAGACTACGATAACACGGAGGCTTCCGTAGATTCAGTTGACGCGGAATTACCAGACTCAAGGCCCAGCGAGATATCTCAACAACAATCTCAAACCAAACAGGGAGAAAGCTCTTCGGAAGAGACAGCTAGGGTACTAGCAGACGCTCCCGTGCCTAAATCTAGGGAACAACTCGACACAGAATGGAACGCACTAAAGCATAAGTTTACCTTTCCGGATTTAGACGATAAACAAAGGGAAGAATTTTTAGAAATGCTTAGAACTCATCAAAATTCCTTTTCTAAAAGTGATTTTGACCTAGGTTGTTACCAGGGATACGAAATTTCAATTGAAACAGGGAATTCACCTCCAGTGAGTTCCAAGTTGTATTGAGTTCCTTTTCATCAACGCGAATTGCTTGATGAATATCTGAACGAAATGATAAAAACGGGGATAATCGCAGAGGGAAAATCGGCTTGGTTATCACCTTGTCTTCTAGTAAAAAGGAAACCTACTGGGTATAGGGTCGTAGTGGATTTGAGAGGCTTGAACTCAGTCGTTGAAAGTGTGTCAGTACCAATACCCACTGTGACAGAAAGTATGGCACATCTTAGTGGCGCCAAATATTTTAGTCGCTTAGATTTAAGTTTGGATTTTACCAGTTGAAACTAGCTGAATCTTCTATGCATAAGGTTGGATTCGCTAGCCATAAATCTAGCTATTATTTCAGGCGTCTTCCAATGGGACTCAAGACTGCGCCTGCGCATTTTCAGTTCTGCGCACAACAGATTTTTGCAGAGATCCTGGGGGCCTATTGTGCAATTTATTTGGACGATTGTCTATTGTCTTCTCCAGATTTTAGGACTCGCATCAGTCATGTGGACCGAGCGCTTGAGCTTGTCGCACGTTCAGGAATGAAACTTAGTGCTGAAAAATGTGATTTTGGTCGAAAATCTGTCAAATTTCTAGGGTTCGTCATAGATGAAGAAGGCATCAAACCGGATAGGGAAAAAACTAGGGCTATGGAGCTCTACCCTGTGCCTAAGAACCCTAAACAAGTTCGCCAGTTCTTGGGGTGTGTAAATTTTTACAGGAGACACGTAAAATCATTCGCTAAGCATTCATCGGTTTTGACGAAGCTCACTAGAAAAAACTGCAAATTTATATGGGGAGAAGAGGAGGACCAAGCTTTTAAGGATTTAAAGCAGGCTATGGTAGATGCTGCAACGCTTAAACACCCTGACTTTACTAAGCCATTTTTTCTTGAAACAGACGCAAGTTTGATTTCAACAGGAGGTGTGCTGTCTCAGATACACGGCGGTGTAGAATATCCATTAGCCTACACCTCCCGAACACTCTCACCGGCCGAACGTAAAGAATCTACAACGACTAGGGAAATTCTAGCGATTATTCATTCTATTGACGCATTCCGCGTTTACCTTTTAGGTAAAACATTTTTTTTAACCACAGACCATGTCGCAGTGTGCTACCTTTACTGTAGTTCCTCTTTACCTCCTAAATTAGAGAGAATTTTACTTAATTTACGTGAATATGACTTCGTATTACGTCACAAACCAGGTAGGCTGCTTGCTGTCTCCGATGCGCTATCCAGAATCGAGATTCCTATCGCTGTGTTGGGTAGCCAGTTTCCAGACTGGACGAGACAACACCTAGCGGCAGAACAGAGAAATGATCCTTACCTTAGGGAGATTTTACATCGTTTGACAGATAGATCAGCAGACGACTTGATCGATGCTTTTAATAAACGAAGTATTTTCTTTAAGGATTACGATGGAATCTTATATAGGATTAGATTAGCGGATCCAAAGCAGGGCCGAATGGAGAATCTGAGTCAAATGTGCATTCCCCGCTCATTAGTGAATTTTTGTATTCGCGACTACCATTCAGCCCCTGCGGCTGGCCATTTCGGCAGAAAACGTACTTATGAACTAATTAGTCTTCATTGTTATTGGCCTAACATGATGGATGACATCACCGACTACGTAAAGACATGCCAGGTCTGCCAAGCCTATATGAGACCCAATAAGCCTTACAAAGCTAAGCTTAGAGCCTATACGCAAATACAGAGGCCAGGTTATTCATGGAGCCTAGACTTGGTAGGTCCACTCAACACTAGCGACGCAGGAAATTCCTACATACTCGTAATGATAGATGACTTCAGTAGATACGTCATTGCAGTCGGAATTCCAAATAAAAAGGCAGAAACAGTTGCACATAAAGTATTTACAAGGCTTATCGCAGTATTTAGCTGCCCCAATATGATTCGCAGCGACAGAGGTTCTGAATTTGTCAATAACGTCATGGCTTGTTTAACAAATTTGTTTAATATTAAACAAATAAATTTCACCCCTAACGTGTCTTGGGTGGGCGGGCTCATTGAGAATACGAACAAGCAAGTCGAGACAATTTTACGTAAAATTGTTTCACACTGTCCAAGCGACTGGTGTAGATATTTACAAATGGCTACAATAGCACTGAACTGTAGTCCTAACTCTTCTACATTATTGTCAGCACATTATATGCATTTCGGGACAGCATTTAAATTACCTACCTCGTTGGCTTTCGAACCACCCAGAATTTACTACAATAACGACGATTACGTTGTTTGTCTAGAGAGTAAACTACAAGCAGCATTCGAGGTCGCTAGGGTGCACAACTGGAAAGCGGTAGTGAGGCAACAGAATTTCTACGATAGAACGGCCCGACCTTATCGGTTCCTAGTGGACGATTATATACTTTTGAAACAATGGATCGGAATTAAACAGGTGTCTCAGAAATTAATTAAAGCATGGACAGGTCCATTCAGGATTATGGAGTTCATAAACGATGTAATTGTACGCGTAGTACATTTTCTAGACCCCGATAAAATACTTAGAGTGCATTTAAACCATTGCAGACCATGGTTCCTAAGAAGCAGTAACCAACCTATACCTTTCAACGGCATGACAGACCTTGAAATGTCGATGCAGATTAATGGAGAATTATCGAAGGCTGAAATAAAATTACAGGAATTCATACAACAACAGTTGGAGGATCCGTCAGACCATCTTTCAGAAATGAGTCCACCCGTTTTCGCACCGTCAATAGCAGACGAAGCAACTAGTAATCCGAGTGTTAGCCTATCGAATAAACGCAAACGTGTCGAACCACGTTCGGCCGCAAAATTGCAAAGCAAATAAAGAATTATATGCGCAAAGATTTCGAGGCGCTACTCACGGCTATAACACTCGTAGTAATAAGATTACACCAGAAATTAGACTTCGTAGGCAAATTGACGAGGCGAAAATGGATGCAGACTAGCGGATTTATCTTTGTGAGGAGGAGGGAAACATGGCCACCGTCCTTGCGTGCTAGTTGCGTAAACCCCGTAGCGCAGAGATTACCAGCACTCGCTCGTGTCTTGTACGGAAGGCTCAGAGTAGCGTTCACACTTTTGCATTTTACGATGTTTTCTGAAAATTACGCTAGTTATGGAATAAACAGTTGTGTGTTTAAATGTAATAGACACACTCGGGATACGTACATTTTAAAGTAAGCAGTTATATTCAAAAACAAAATTTTTTTTATATATACATTTCTTACAGTATGGTGGGGTTAGTCAATACAGAACCCCCCCCCCCCATGAGAAATACATAAATAACAAGGGGAGCAGCAAGGTTCATGGGGCACCATCTTCCTCGGCATCATCATAGTCAGATCCTTAGAAAGAAATAAACAAAATAATATGTTGAGATTAAAATTTGTTTTAAGAAGGAATTTTTTTTTGGGCCAGAGCAGGTCGTTCTGATAAACTATCAACCAAAACAAAGCTGCAGGACCAGTTTATGTACAGAGATAATTACTCTGAAAATACCTATAAAATTAAAAAGCCCCCCTCACCAGACAAGATTTCTTCAAGAATAG